>SSNR01000827.1:38351-57991 GCA_006937965.1 Callopanchax toddi | reverse complement strand
CCCCCCCCCCCCCTCCGTGACTCCCTCATCAGATCCCCCTGAGCACTGAGGATCTTCATCATCAAGCAGATTAGAGCCAACTAACACTCCACCCCCATACCCCCTGAAGACACACACACTCACACACACACTGAGCCGGTGCAGTGCGCAGTGGTCACAGGGGACATTCTAATTGGAAAGACTGTTGGAGATGCTTCTTTTGTCCCGAGCTTGTGTGGTTGCCAACTCTTTAAAAATAAACTTGGGGCCTTTTTATGTCTTTTATGGTCTAAATTTATTAATGGTCACCAAAAAAAATTCTTGGAAGCGATCCCAACTTCCCAAGACTGCTAGCATCTGCATCTGCATCTGAAAGGCACCTGCAGTGTAATCCGCATCAGTCAGGAGAGTTGGGCTTTGTCACCAACAGGCTCACGCTGATATGTCACCAGAAATAAGATGTGCAAACACGCTGCTGACGGTATCAGGGATCTTCATCCAAGATTCACGCTGGCTGATCTGATCAGACGACTCTAAAGAGGTGGAGGCAATAATACCGTTCACCAATATGTGAGGTTTTTTATCCATTTGTGCACCTTTAACATAGCTGAGCTTCCAAAGACTGAAACTCTACTAAAGGATTACAGATGCTTCAACACTTGCTTTAGTCTCTGTAGGTGTTTACATAAAAAGTTGTTTTGCTTAAAATAAAAAAAACAAAGGGTTGCAAACAGTAATGAACAGTTCATGAAGTACAGCACGTTTTACTAACAGAAAGTTGCATCAGAGTATCAAAGAAGAAAGAAAAGAAAAAAATATTTGTTTTTTCAGTTTTGAGATTCAGGGTGGAAATGGCGAGATTAAAGCTACGTACAGGGGGGGGGAAAGTAAAAATATGAAAGGAGAGCTGAAATGTCAAGATAAAAGTAAAAATCAAGAATGGTTCAACTGTCATAACATAAAGCTAAAATGTTGATAATAGATTTGATATGTTGAGAAAAAGATCAAAACTGTTGAATAAACAGGAAATGCTAATAAAGTTGCAATGTTGGCAATAAGGAGTAAATGTGGAGAATAAAATCAAAGTTGACAAATAATACATGTAGAGAATACAATCAAAATATGTACAATAATGTATTAAAACTGGTTGTCATGAGATTTAAATTGAGAATAATTAATTATGATCTGTAATTATTAATTACAATTTTAATCTAAAAAAATATATTTTTACATCTCACCTAAAAATTGCAGAGGAAAGCTCTCATCTTCACACATTTTCATTTACATTCATTACATTGTTGTTGCACACCAATAGATTGATATATAACAAAGTGTCTTTATTTTTTTGTGATCAACTTTTTATTTTATTTTCTTTAGTTTCAGAATAAAATATAACAATAACATGCTTGATGTATTACATCTCGGGCCTATACAAATCCCAAAAGTCATAACAACGTAATTCAGCAAGTGTACAAGATGCAAAAATTATATATATACACAGTACAAAATTAAAGTAACCAAAACCAAGCTCCCCCCACCCTCTCCACCCCTCCCCTCTGTCCAGAGCCTCAAGTAATGTGTACTATAACATTACAATTTTTCCTGGAGTCTACTAATAACAGTTTGCCAGGCCTCGATTGAGGTACTTTTAACAAAGTGTCTTTATGAAGTAATTTATTGTGTTTAACAGACTTGAACAGATGCAGTTCCAGCCAATTACATTCTGTTGTTTTGACACAAGCCCTAAGTGCTTCCTGCAACCTTTACTTTGGTCATTGGGTGCAGTTTCCAACAGCTCTGTTAGCCCCTCATCTTCCACTATAGTCCGTTTATCAGCCTGCAGTTCATCACTGTCCACTTGGCAAGAACAATCGTCAGCCTGTCTGCTCATCTGCTGGGTGTTCTCCTCCAGGTTAGTTTGGCTCTGCTATGCTAAATTGCTAATGTTTTTGCTGCTAGCGTTAGCTGTAGTTGCACTCACAACTAGTAGGCTAAACTTGAGCTGCTTTGGCGGTAAGCAAATGCCCTACAAAGAAGGCATATTACTCTACTTTTATCCTTGTTGCTGTCAGAGCATTTTTTTAAATGTAAATGTTCCTTTTTTGGAACCGACAGCTCTCATACACTGTCAGAAATGAAAGTACAGAATTGTACCTTTTGTCGTCACTGGGGTGGTACCCTCAAAAGGTACAATTTTGTACCTTTAACTGGGGGGGTTGTACCCTAAGGGTTACACATTTTTTCCCCTAAGGTACAGGTTTGACTTGTAAAAGGTACAAACTACAAGCGTACAAATTTTTACGCCAGTTAAGGTACAAAATTGTACCTTTGAGGGTACCACCCCAGTGACAATAGAAAAGGTACAATTCTGTACTTTCATTTCTGTGTGTGTATGCTTCTCCATTTTCACATCTTATCTCTGCAAATCACCGCTCCTCACCTCATTCTTCCCACTACAACAGAAGCCTGCATGCAGAAACAGTAATTTTAAAAATTAAAATACATAACACATTAAAAATGGCTGTAATAATTATTGCAATTAACATGATCATTTAACACCCCCAATTAAAACAGCTAAATGTCAGTCTTCATCATGTCAAACTAGCTAGCCTCAAAGAGCCTCCTTCATGATACCAAAACCTCTGACTGTTGGCTAAATGTAACGGTCTAAAATAGAAAATTTGACATAATTAAACTCTTAAATGTATTAATGTACCAATTGTAGTACTGCTGCTGGATTTAATTTGACATCTCTATCGCCAACACATTTAAGTCTTAGTAGAGGTTTTCTTTCACTAGAGGAGTTCCAGTGTTTTCCTGATGTACGTGGTCCTTAAGGACAGCCCTGTTGTCACTCTGCCACAACCTTTATTTTGCTTCTTTTTCTCCATTTGATGCAGCTCATCCACAGCGCAGTCCGATGTGAATACATATGGCTGAACATCAAACTGAAATAGCCCACATTATGCCGCTCCACGGGGTCATCTCCCGCTTATAAACAGTCGGCCTGTAAACAAACGAGTGTGCGTAAATGAGAGAGTTGATGTGTATACCAGTGACTGGGTGGCAGAATTACCCTGATTTCTGAAAATGGTTTTTACAGGCGCTAGAAAGCTCAGTCACACAACAATCTGCTGCTTTTGGCAGAATTTGCCTTTTAAAATTCAACCTGTCTGAGAGAAAATTTCCAACCATAATTTATTTGTACACATTCCTCCTGGGAATATAACTCTCGATGATATATTGTGTCCAGTAACGATCTCCTGAGGGCTTGGGCTGCTGGGTGTTTGAATGAAAGCTGTGCTGTTGGGAGGTTCCATTATTCTTGATAGACTGAGGGCTGAACCAGAACGATAAAACGGGATGCGAGGTCAGGGTCTGGAGTTCAGTTCTCAGAATTGGGGGGAATTCCCTTTCTTACCTGCCTCACATAAACGAGATTTATGCACACTGGGCATGATATGACTTATCTGAGCTTGCATTATGTTGCATTTCAGCATGATGTCGTATATAAAAAAGGATGTAATTTGTCGTTTCTGTACAACATTGGGCTGCTGTCTTTGTTGTAGTGTGTCTTTCAAATAAAAGATGAATTGTTATCCAACTGTTCATCGGTCCAGGCCCCTCCCCACCATATTGAAGTGTCCTTGAGTAAAATGGCTGCTATATAAGGTCGGACCATTTATATTAGAGGCCATTCATGTGAGATCACTAGCAATATTCTGATATTAACCCTCTTTAGATCATTGCTTGGGTAAGGCCCACCTCCTTTTAAACAGCATTACTTTACAACCTTAGACAAATAGGGTCATAATCGAAGTAGGCATTAACTAAATGAAATTGTGGAGTATAGAGACATAAAATTTAACTACATTTTTTCTCATGTTCTGTCAGATATTTCATTACATATTAGGACACACACTGCTGTCTCTGTGCATTTGGCCTCAGTTGAGTTGGTGCGAAACAGGATGGATATGGTTGGGGGGGGGGGGGCGCCTTTTGGGCCTGAATATTGCTCACCACCCTTTATGACAAACCTTTAAAAAAACATAACCTTTCTTTGAGAAATGATGGCGTTGTTGGCATTTTGGTCAAATCTCAAAAATATGTCATGAAATGTTGCTAGATCTAATAGAATCTGTTAGTAAATAAAGTATGTGTTGTGAATGACTCTCAGCTACCATGACACCAAAATTTTAGGGATGGGAATCGGTATTGGGTTTTTGATAATATCGGCCGATATTGGCATTAAAATGCAATATCGGTAAGTATCGGTTTTTGTAATGATGACACACATGACCTTTACATACCATGCACATATTATACATCAAAGTGTTCGGCTACTTCTCCTCTCTCCCAAAATGTAAAAATATAACAAATCTGATGTATAGTTTTAGAGATTTTTTTTTTTTTGGCACACCTTGCATTAAATACTGTGTTTGTCGTTTTTTTAATGAGGGCTACCACGCTTATATCGGTATCGGTTTATATCGGTATCGGAAATTAAGAGTTAGACAATATCGGATATCGGTAAAATTGCCAATATTGAGCATCCCTAGAAAATTTAGCTCAATATCTATAAAATTGACTGAATTCTTACAATTTTTGTGTTCTCAAATTCAGTTGGTTGGAATTAGAAATTGGCGTGGAAAGTGAATCTGCTGTAGAAGTACAATAAATGACATTGTTTCATTACAATCTCTACAATTATGATATAATTTGCTTGGAGACAGGCCAAGTTGTAACCTTTGGGTATGACCTCAAACTTTAACTCAGTATTTGTGATATCAACTGAGTTATTTTGGTTTTTTTAAAGATCAATGTCTGTGATGGACATCTTGAATGTGGTTGACCTTGGAAGGTCGTTGGTGGGTGTATATAAAGTCTTTTATCTTTTATTTATTTTATTTATCTAGTAGACCAATAGAGTTGACTCCAACAATTAAGACCCAACATCTAGCCTCCTTTTAATTAGATTGACTCTAAAAGCTAATCAGTTGTAGATGTACAACCAATGAAGACTTTCTAAGAATTTCATTAAAATCCAACATATCGTTCATGAGAAATTTAGCCAACAAACACACTTTGGTAAGAACATTATGGTCTGCATTGTTGCTGCAGGTATTGAACACTAAGAAGGGATTTAATTTACAATATGATTAAAACTCATTGATCTGACTCCACTCTGCAGCATGTAAACAGTGGTTTACACGAAGTTTTCTGTATGCAACCCATGCTAACATAATTGGAATATTGTCTGATTTTGAAAAAATCAATAGTTGGATTATTGCTGTGCATGTGCACATGTTCATTCTATTAGTCTTTGTTTTTGTCGCTTCCTGCTCTGTCATTTTCATGGCAGGGTGCACATAATGATTTCTTTGAACACATCAATAGAGTGCCTTGAAATATTTTGCTTTTCCTGATTTCTTGTTACCCCACTTCTGATATTTACTTATTTGCATAGAGCACTTTAAACAAATTTTAGCATACATTTGTTTTTGTTTAGCTATTCTGATGCACTTAACTATATATTGCTATGCAGACATTTCTTTATTTATTTGCTTCTCATACACAACAATTTTCCAGAGAGGGAGTATTTTAAGGTTGTCATAAGAGTGCACTGGAATTTTATTTTATATTTAAAAAATAAAGACTCAAAGCTAGACTAACTCACTGAAAAGAACCCTCTAATTTGCCAACACAAGCTCTAACATAAACTAGTTGCCTTTTCATGTCAACTGCCTTTTGCAACAACAGGAAACAACTTGTTTACCAACACTTTGAGCCTGAAATGCACCTTGTTGCTTTTATTTTGACAGCACAGTTGAGCTATCACTCCACGCTATCAATAACCTGCAGCATTTCTGTACCATTCTGTCTGATCTGCATTGCTGCCTATAGTGGTAAACATTATTAAATGTTATTGCTGGTATATACCTGCAGCATGAGTTTAAAATTAGCACCATTCTGTGCAATACTGTCAGTCCTGAGCTAATTCCAGCCCTTCAGACTTGTTTGGTTCGACGAACCAGCACTAAATTGAAGCAAATTATCCAGCTGCAGTTCTGGATTGTCAAAAAGCATACGTCTAATAAACTTCTGTAAATTGTATAAAATAACAATCATTCAGTTTCTGTTAGACGAGCTGTCAGATCATTTGTTCTCATGTTTTTGACAAAACAAAAGCTGCTTTTGTTGTTGGCTGCGGAAAGCCTCTTAAAACAACAGCTTTATATCAATGCAAGTTCTTTGATTTGCTACTGTTGTGTAATGTCTGTTCTCCATCTATTTGGATACGTAGCCTCTGGTGACTCAGCTGGCAGATAAACACGGTGCTTTCGGTGTGTGTGTGTGTGTTTGTGTGTGTGTCTTTAATGAGGAGCCACAAGGCATGCCATTTATGCAGCACATGTAGTAAAGTTGCTCTGGAACCCATTTTAGCTTCTGTTCAACTTAAGTGTTGGTGCAGAGTTGCTTGAAAAAGTTACTTTTAAGGAAAACAAATTCTAGTGTGGGGCTTTCATTTAGCTATAAAAGCTAAAAGCCTTTGATTTTGACTTTTATTAAATTTTGTCTTTACAGAAAGCAACATCAGTCTGACAGCACTGATAAATAATGCATTTACATCTGTTTAACAATGCTATCTGCAGATTAAGCTAAACTATGTTGGCACATTTTGGTTAGCCCTTAAACATTTATCGACTCGAGGAGGAGGGACATTGAAAGCAGTGTGCTATAATATAATTCTAATGCTAAACTTACACTTGATCTACGGGTCACCTCTTCCAGGCATCTGGCATTTTTATTTACATAAAATGTGAATAAAATCAGCTGAATCAATGTGCTTAGCCTCACAGTAAACATTAGCACACAGATGGTATAAATGGGTTGTGCGTGAGCATGTTAGTGGTAAGTCTGATGTTTTTAATTGGATTTCCATCAAACGCTTTGAGTATTTCAATTACCTTTTTATAAAAATATGTTCTGAATGAAAACAGTTTTGAAAAAACACATTGGCTCTGATCCGATTGACAAGCTAAAGCTAACCACAGTAAGCTAGTTCCAAAATGGATGTCTACCGTCCTAAAACCGCTTTGATCTGAGAAATATCATAAATCTAGTTCTATAGGCTGCTATAACCTTCACAATAAAACATTTACAAAGAATCATATGGTTATTTGTAATGGAATTCAGCTGCAGGACTAGCTAGCAGTATGGGAACCCACGACCCCCTTGCTGCAAGGCAACAGTGACTTTTGTTTAAAAAAAAAATTGTAGATACAAGACAAACAGACTCACTCCTTCCTTAGAATGGTTGGGTTTATTTTCTCTTAAATTTGAGTCCATTATTATCAGAAAAAAAGGCATATTATGGGTCACTCTTACTCTTTAGTTTCCAGTATTTCCTCAAGTATTATGAATGTTGCTCACAAGTCTGCTTTTCAGCAACAGTTGTGGAAGATTTTGTGATCCTATTTACTATTAAAATTAGAAGTAGAAAATGTAGTTAATAAAAGATATTCTTTGTATTATACTTAACGTTTTCCATTTGTAATTGTGTCTTGTTAGGTTGTGCATTTGTAAAAATGTTACCCTTGTTAGTCAATTTCATTACTGTTGGCATAAAACTTGTATCTCCAAAAACAACTTCTCAGAACATATAAAATGAACCTTAAATCGTCACAAGTTGCAAGCTCTTCTTTACACTTTTCTTTGAAAAGTCCATGAAACCATGGATAGATGTGATAGGTGACCAATAGAGCTGATTTATGTATGAAAATGCTAAAAATTGGAGATGGAAGGTATTACAGTGATGATTTGATTCAACCACCTGTGATGGTTGCACAAAACCCCCCAGTCCACACGGACAATACATTAGCATTTGCAAATAAAAACTCTACATTTTATGACTGCATTAATTTTATAAAAACCAAAAAGAAAATTCTACTGTAAAAAAAAAAAAAGGTAAAAATTTAGAGATTAACATTTCAGCAAAATACAAATTCCTAAATTATAAACTGGCCACACTAACTAGCCAAAGGGCTAGTCAAAGGTCAATATTAGCTGTGATTTTTCCACGAAAACCCACTCTTTATAAAGTGAAAACTATTTCTTTTATAAAACATGCTGCTACTAAAATAAACAGTGCTGTAGACTAAAGCAACAGTTTGAGATGATAAATAACATTTCAGCAAATAAATTTACCCTACATTTTTAAATGCAATTTTAAAGTAATTCTAAATAAATGTTAAAATTGTTGTTGTGATAAATGATAATTGAAAAGCTTTAATTTGATTATTTAAATTCATGCTCAGTTTTAGATTGAATGAATTGAGGTTATTCAAGGTTATCTGGTGCTCAGTATTGGTTAATTAATGAAGGGTTTGGTTAGCATTCCTACATTTTAACGACATGCAGCTTTAGCATATTGGTGCTGTCAAATGTCATTATTTTAATGACCAATATTGTAGGTGACAAAGTACACGAATAGAGGGAATGGCCTTGAGGGTATTAGAGGTTTGGGGGGAGGGGGTTAAGTCGAAAAAAGGCATCAGCTGGTTCCAGCTAATACCCAAAAGCCCTGAAAGAGGGAGATCCAATAAGAAACCCAAATCCCCCCCAACCCGACCCTTCCCCCGCTATATGGTTAATGCCCAACAGAGACCAGCACATAAAGAGAATGACATCATATAAACATCAAAACTTCCTGGTTTTCCCTGACGTGTGGCAGTAGTCACTGAATGTGACCCAAATTTTTACGTTTCCGTGTTGTGCATGATTTTCATGCACTGCTACTCTCCTTTCTTGGTCATGCAGAACACAGATGTCATCTTCGCTCTCCTTTGCATATTGAGGAGTAACAACACACTTTAACCTTTAAAGGCACGGTGGGGGAATCAAAGGTGGCACACATCACTCTATGGTAAAGGTTATGGAGGCATTAGCATTTAGTCCTTTCTATTTTTCATTTTGATTGTCTTCAGGATGGACAAGGCTGGAGATGAGATCAAATTTCTTTTTTTCTCCCCTTTTGTTTTTGCTCAAATCTGTCACACAATGATGACAGGATATCTTCCTTTCTCACTTTTAGTTTTGATAGTTGCCTTCCAGTGAATGACCACAGGCACAAGATAAGGATTTTGACTTAATATTTCATGAATAACTGAAAACATTTTTAGAGAGTAATGATTGGATGAACCTATCCAAAGCAAGATGGCCGAAAAACTAATACATTTACAAAAATTAAGCTAAATGTTGCGTATAGTAGCTGAGCTTCATCCCCAACATATCCTCTATGCAGCGGTACCCAACGGTTTTTGCACCACAGACGAGTATTTTGTTTGGTATAAAAAAAACAAACATTTATGACAAATAAAAAACCAACTTTAAGGAAAATAAAACTCACCCTCCCACTGAATTAGTGGAACCCTGAGCTGAGTCCCTTCTGAGGGTAATGAGGGACGCTCACACCAGACGTGTGTTACTTATATCCAGTCTACTCTGTAATTTGGTTCTGGTCACTGTCACTGCAGAAAATCACAAAGATACAAACACATTTGCTTGTGGGTTCGATTGTTGATGTAGGCTACCATATTACACGACCAAGATGATCAGTTTTTCCAAAATAAAAGATCTGTCAGATGTGATAATCAATTAAAAAACTGTATTCAGTCGTTCTGAAGGCCTGGCGCCAAATGACCGGTCCATGGCCCGATGGTTGAGGACCTCTGCTCGAACACATCAAGCAACATTTTGGTTCATCACTTTTTCATGAGTCAGTCGATACGTGGAATCTACAACAATAACAGCTAAATTAAAATATGTAATGATCCCACAATGGGGAAATTCACTTACCATGGTAGCATAGACAAGAGAATATGTATGTGGAAAAATCTACTGATACAACCATTGCACAGGTTATAGGTTAATAAATGAAAGAAGACCAGAGTCATCCAAAGTGTAGCCAGTTGGCCATTTCTGGCCACCAGAGTGATTTTGTGTGGCCATCTGCTGCAAATCCAAAATTGTATATTTTTTTTACCTGCATTGCACACTGTTGATGCTAGTAGACACTTGAATTTTTTCTAACATGATCTAGCAAAAAACATAGTGTATAGAAAACGGAAGTAAATAGAAAATGATGATATGTTATCACATTTGTTTTTATTTTCAATTGAAATGGAGCCAATACCTCTCACTGATTTTGACTGAAAAAGACTTGAGCACCATTCATAAAACCTGACTAAATCCAGCAGCACTTAAGCGTGACCATATGCTGTTCCTGTTGCTGATAATGGACTGGTTCTTTTGTTTGTAACCAAGAAACTTGACTACAATCGACCCCTCAAATCCAGGGGTTTTAGTTCTTTTCTTTTATCAAAGCAAACCCTTTTAAAATCACCAATTCATACAGATTTGGAGATCATTTTCTACAAAAAAATGTTTTTCATTAACATACTGTATTTATACAGACATAATTTCATGTGGTAGTCGCTTCAGAACACCTACTTGGAGAGCTCATAAATCAGCCAAGATCTTGAGATTAGACCAAGCATGTGGTTTTCCAGATTTGACCAAAACTTCTATAACTCCATCATTTCTGCAGTGGCATAATGTCAGTTTGAAAATTTGGTACCAAAAATGGCAGGTGGTTTGCATTCCTTCAAGGAATGTTTTTTAATTCATGCAGGAAAATGCCTTCAAAAGTCTCATGTTTGGCAGTCATCCCATGTTTAATTCACTTTGCATACTATAGTGACAGATTAAAAAAGTCAATACTCATCATTAAGTTGAGAAAAAGCCAAAAGATTTTAGAAAACAGCATAAAGAATAAAAATTGTCAGTCATGAAGGAGAGCTTTTAAATCAAAAGCCTATTTAAGAAGCCAAAAGCTGTATGTCAGTGTCATTCTGCTGCGTTTTATGCACTCAGCAGTTACTGGCTGACAGCCCCTTGCTCCCAGATCAACTCTGACCAGATGGCATGGCGTGGCCCTAGAGGACTCCATTTTTAATCCTCTTGGCACGAGCTTTGCTAAGCAAGAGGTGGAACGGCTGCTTGGAGTCAGGCGTCAATCAGGGCACTTCGGACTGACCCGCGGCTGTAGGGGACAGGGAATTGTCCCCGTCCAGCATGCTTGCCATAAAGGACAGAAGAAAATTAGAATTTAAGACCATAGTAAGAAGCTGGTCAGTTATTTGCTGCCGTTGAGATCAGAGATTCCAGCTGTGGACAAACAACCTCCTGAAGAAGGAATCTATCAGTCCAAGCCCCCAGGAACTCATTTGTTTAAGAACAAACAGCGAAAATACTACATGGCATTAACTCACAGTGGACGTGTAAAATGACCAAAACAAATGTCTAAGTCTTTGATTTTTGCCAAGAAAAGCATGCATGTGTATTTTTAATATAACAGGAAGCCACAGAGGGTCACATCAAGTCAAAGCAAAAGACAATAAAGAGGAAATGTCTACGATTACAGAAGAGTTGTTGGCAGAATGAACATATTGTGTTTGGGTGTGACAGGAATTAATCACAGAAGGACCTCTTTCCTTCCAATAAAGTTTGAATTTAAAAAAAAACATTGACATCAGATTCTTTTTTCTTTACAGCTTCTGCACACACACAAAACTGCAATCTACCCTAAAGCTAACTTAAAAATCCAACACATATTCATTAGTATTTCATTATTTATCTGCGTTTTCCTATTTTCTACCATTTTTCAGCACCGTGGATGAAGAGGGACAGCTGGTGTTTGGGGATGTTTTGCAGTACGAGGACCCAGGTGTAGATTCCTATTAGAGGCTAAGCTAATGGAATCACCAGACTGTCTCTGGCTGGATCAGGCAGCTCAAGACGGGACAAGCCTGTCCTAGGGGAGGTCTGGCCCAGAAGAGGGCATCTGGAGCCACGCTCGGCCTCCTCCTCCCTGATTCGCTTCATTTGCTAGTGGGAAAGACGTGGGCATTATCCTGTGACATCTGCACCAAGTCAGGATTTTCTTTCTGGCAGAGATAAATCACTGTAAAGCTGTAGTTTAGGATTAACCTTACACTATGTACAGTGGGAACTAGAAAAGGGGCTCAAAATTCCAACATAAACTTTTCATATATATATATATATGATAAAAATGAGGCACTTTTTATGTATAAAGAAATGTGAAGATGATAAAGTATAAAAGAAATGTTAAAGCTACTGCCAGTGGCTCAAGAGGGGTCTTCACATGGTAACCAAGCAGATGAGATTGCAGACTAAAAAGCCTCAAACTGTTGCAGTGACACAACTATAAGTCAAAACAAAATGATTTTTAAACTCTTGTGTCAAAAGGCTCCAAGGGTCACAATTGTGAATTTTCTACAATGTTTTTTGTAGATATGACTTAAAAAGACCCTTCACTTCCAGTTTTAAGAGCTTTGGTGTGCCCTCATCACTCCGAAGGGATTTGAGAGACAATGGTAAAACCTACAGCAATGAGAGACTCGGTGAGCGGAAGTAGATAAAAGCACCAACATTTTGATGTATTTGTTTAAAAAATGTTGTAAGATGAGTTTTGCAAATAATGACAATTTTTTTAGATGGATTCAAGGTTAACGTGTGACATCACAAATTTTAATTTTTCCAGCTTGTGGATAAATTTCCAAAAACTCATGAAATTTATGTAACTTTTTCATGTTTTAAAATATTTTTCTTGAGCCAGTATGTGCTAATATGACCATTTAATGAAAAGTCACTCAGCCCCACCTGCTGCTTTTGTCCAGAATACTGCGTTTGCAACTTCCGAGTCTCCGGTCCGGTGCCCTGAAGTCTCTCAAAGTCGCGTATCTCGCGAGAGCTCTGTTAACCAATGCAACTAGCTGATATGCTAGCGCCAGTGTTTCATGATTGCTTCATTTTTTTGATCTCTCGATCTCTGCTTGAACACAGCTGATTTCTTTGAATGAGTGAACCGCTCCAGTAGAAAGCTATTAAGGCTGAAGAGACATTTCAACAGTTAGATTTAGATGTTTCTGAGCAAAGACGATGCTAAAGTTTTTATGATGGTGAATTAAAAGACACTAGGGGGTGCTAAAAACAAGCCAAACCTGCATAGTTTGCCTTTAAACTGTGATTGTATAGAAATCATACAACACACCATTCAAAACTTAACATTTGATGACTCATTTAAAGTCTACCTGAGCTATAGAACTCCAAAGGGGGTGTGGTTTTCTCACTTGTTCTTCGAAATCCCCAATGTTCATGGAGGATATTTTTGGGTTATGTTTTTTTTAATTTTTTTACAAATTTTGTCTGTGGTACTAGATATGATTACTAAAAAAATGGCACACTTATCCCAACTGAGCTGCATGTTTTTATGTATTTGCTTTTTTCCTTAAGCTACAGGGTGCAAAAACAAAGTGACAAAATAGAAAATTGAATAGAAATGGAGGTGCTTCAGTACTTTTGCACTGGCACCAATAATTGAGTTTTTTACAGTGATTATTCCTTAAACACTGCAGACTTTTTAATTCTGAGAGAGCAGCATGAATTTAATAACAAGATTTAATATTTTTAATACGGAGCTTTGAATTATTTTTATTAGAGAACATATATAAAGTGTCAAATCTGAGCAGAAAGATCTTCATCACGCTTGTAAAGCTCCCCACAATCAAAATCTGAGGCAACACAAGGAGATTTTTAAAACAAAACTCAGATACTGATCACATTATCAATGCTGCAGTGATCTGAATTGAGCTGTAATTAAAACAGACGCTGCTTGATCGGAGAGAGCCACTCTGTCTGCCTCAGCCCCTGCAGTACAGGTTGCCATGAACAACCCTCTGAGCGGGCGCTGAGACTGAGACGTCTAATCAGTTTGTCAAAGCTGTAACGCTAACCTAATGAAAGAGATTAAAAATGCTTATTCAAGAGAGGCTTGCACATAATTCCCTAATGTTTTTCTTCATTTAGATGCAGATAAAAGCAAGAAAATATCCCTGAATCTATTATATCTGCTTCTTTTTGGAGAAGGGGTTGAAAGAGCAAAAGGAAACAAGCACTTAAATAAGAGTCTGTAGTGCAAAATCATCAAAAACTCTCCCCAAAATGAAATGAGGTCACATGACACCAGTTTGCAGAGAAAACACTTTCAAAGTTTGACAATTTGATCAGCAATCTTTGCAGGCAATCAGCTCTGCCTGCTGCTGTCAGTGCTGTGGGCTGCAGCCCAATGAGCCCTTATTACTTGTCTGCTGCAAAAAGCTGAGAGATCGGTTGTCAGGCAGGTATTTGGCAAAGGTTTGAGCTACGAGTAGAAAGGAAAAGGCACATTAAATACTGTAGAGAGATGAAGCTGGCTGGTATATGAGCTCCAGCCTGAAGGAGTTGGAGGTATATTGAGCGAGCGGCCGAGGATGAGCTCAACAGCCGCGAGGCCTCTGATGCAGAAACCACCACAGCTCACCGCAGGCTGTAAATTGTGCTCTGCAGACACAATATATTAAATTTTTGTGCTGTCCACCTGAATGAAGGCTCATTGTCTCCCTTTTTAGCCTGATGAGACTTCTGTCCTGTTCCACTTAATGTGCTCTGGAGTTGTGAGAAGGGATGCTGCATGCTGTTATGCCGTGCATTTGATAAAAGCAAATAGTTCCTCCAGTGTGGTCTGCTTTTCTGGCCAGTCCAACGCGTCAGGTTAAGCACTTAGGTCGCTCTTATTAATGGTGCCGAGCCATGTTGTGATGAAAACGAGAGGTCTGGTAATCTCCCAGGGAATGGCGCTGCCAGAGAAACAGCTTTCTTGTTTGTCCACCACATGGAATTTGATCCGTTTATCCCGGCTCTCTCTCCCGCTGCCGTCATAGGATTATTATTCTCTGGATTCCCACGGTGTGGCCAATCAACAGATGTGTTTAAACTGAATTTGTCAACCCGCTCAACAAACCCTCTAACCACTGAAATTAGATCATCTAACCCAATACAGTGAATTCATCTGTATTTGCAATGTATCATGTTCAGACTGCTATTTTGCATGGTTACGGGAAGATTTCTTTAAAAAATGAACTAAAAACCCACAAAGTTAAGTTTTTGTTTTCTGCAAAGGGCAAACACGATTTATACAGCTGGCAATTAGTGTTACATAGAAACCAGATGATGCTAGAAAGGTTTGCATGGAGTTCTGAATCTATAGATTTGTAGAAAAATGTCATCCAGGGCATGGTTATCCGTAGATCCAGGAAAAAAAATAAACTGCTCTTGTTTAATGCAGAAAAACAAACAAAAAAAATGTTTGTTTTTTTTCTGAGGCCACTTCTTCTAATGCAAAAATGGCAATTTGAATACAATTACATTTAAATCTTTTCTGAAAAATTATGTTGGGAGTCATAATTAGCAGGTTTAAGAGTTGTGTAACTAATTGGTGTTATTTTAGCTGTTTTGTAGAATCAACATTCTTTTTAAAATCATATTTAAAGAGGTTTTACAAACTTGAAGAACAGGCTGTTGTTAATTGAAAACCAACTTGAAAAAATCAAGAAAATTAAACATAATTTTTTGTAAATGAGTTTCTCAGAAGTTAACATTTCAATAGTTTGCCAGAAAAATGAGAAGTTTTCACTCTAGCCAACAAAGACATGCAGAAATTTGAGAATATCCACAACTTCAAGGGCAAATGGTTCATTTACTGCTTCATTTATCTTGTTACAATCAGCTGCTTTTATTAAAGTTAAATAGTTTTTTTTTACAAATCCAAAGAATAACCTACAGTATAAGAAGATACAGGACCATAATGCAGAATTTGCAGCTGCATTAAAACAATCACCTCCTAGTGGCTAGCTGCCAATATTAAGCCCCCTCCATGTAAATACATAGGGCTAAAAATTTATAAAAAATTAAGTTTACTAAGTGTGAGATGCACAATGTCCAAATTATGTAATATTGAAAGTATCCCATGTTTAATTATGAATTTAAAAATGCTTGTGCAATGCTGGCGAGCCAGCAAGGAGTCAAAACTAGAATCTTGATCAACAAGGTCAAGGTCAACTTTTTTTATAGAGCACATTTACTGTTGCTCACGCAACCCAAAGTGCTGTAGATGATAAAAACGACTACATAAAACAGATAAAATCAATTAAAAATGATAAAAAATAATAATAAATGGTGAGCAGAACACATTTGTTATTACTCAAGCAACCCAAATGCTGTATATAATAAAAACAGCTTCATCAAAGACAGGTAAAAACAAAGATAAAAGATGAATAAAAAGATAAAACCATGAGCAAAACAATTTAAAATGATCGCAAACAAGGCGTGACTGAAACATAGTTGAGCAGCTCTTGCACATCTTGCATGCTTTTATAGGTTAGAGCAAAAGTTACAGTCAAGAAATATCACAAACCAAAAAAAAAAAAGAAGAAAATTGGAGCAATAGGTTTAGACCTTTAGGATAATTTAGGATTCCAGCATCATGGTTAAAAGATTTTTCTTTATTGCCATGAAAAATGTGAATAAAGAATTTTGTATCTTTTCAAAAACACAACACTTAGTACAGATGGATAGAAACACCAACAATTGAGTCATAGTTTGTCGCCCTCAGGCAAAAACCTGTTATCTCCCAAAATGCAACTTAAAAAAAAGAAGTGAAATCACCATGTTTCCTTTACAAATAGCAAATCCTGGGTCATCACAAACTCTTTTTAAAAAGTCATCCATGGAGACTCTCTGGATGTGAAAGATGACCAATAGAGCTGATTTATGTTAAAAGAAGGAAACTTATGAAAATTAGAGATAGAAATGATTTGCCTGAAAGCTACAATTTCCTGATAAGTAAATAAATTCCATAAAGCGTTGTGGAAAATGTGGGTTTTTAGGGGAAAGCAGATGTGGGTTCATATTTTTTTAATGGCAAAATAAAGAGGGATGATGCAAAACCCACAAAAAATCAAAACAAACGATGTTGAACTCTGTTTGTTTTCTTTTTATAGCCACACAAGTTTTATTCAACTTTGAGAGAAGAATAAATGTTGAGGCCAGAACATGGTCCTTGTAATACTGCAGCAATTACCATACTTACCAAACCATACACTCATTACTGAAGAAGATGATTCCTGCAATTCGTTCTAAAAATTGGGTCAATAAATTGCTGCTGGTGTAATTTATTTGGCACTGGGACATTAAAGCCAAAATGATGCTGCTGTGGCACTGCTGCAACTGCCATTCTTGGCAGGCAAGGCTTCAGCTGGATTGGCTTTATACAAACAAACACACACGCACACTTAGTGGAAGGCAAATAAAGACTGTGAGAGACACCGTATACTAAAATTATTGCATCGACAGGCAAATGACTTCCTTCTCCTTCTCCCCCGAGGAACCTTTTCCAACATGACTAATAAAGTAGGAAATTCTGTAAATAAACCTGAGTAACTCATGTGAGATGCTGCTCCTTTAGAGGGAAACTGAAGATCTGATTCTGTGCTATAATTCTATTGCTATTTAAAGTATGTAATTTATAGTGTCAAATGTGAAGTTTTGCATTAAGATTAGCAGCTATATTTTGCCACATTTAGTTTCTATAAAAAAACATGAATAAGAAAATTACAATTTTAAGTGTAAATATTATGAATCAATTGTTAGTGAATAAAGGAAAATCTAAATACTTGAATTCACATCTAGGTATTAAGTTAGTTTTAAATGTTGACTAAGTGTTCTTTAACATACAAAATCAGGTTGCTGTAAATTGGATGTCTCCCAAACATAAGTGAGGTTAAGAGATCCCTTATATAACAGCTCAGAGTCTCTATTATGGGAATTGAGTCCATTTTACCATGAATAGATTACCAGTGTGCAAGAAGAACTCTGACCCTCACAACCTCATCGTCAAAGGGACCCCGAGGCATTATGTAGGAGATCTCTTCACATTATGTTATTTCTTTGGTTTTATGGCAGTCCGTTCTCATGTTTGATTAATCTAATTTAAATGTTCAATTGATTCCAATTGTTTATAATTAAATGTATATGTTGAAATTGGATTTATAAGATTGATTTTTAACAATTTTGGAAATTTGTTTGAACATCTTGACACAACGCTGCAATTTCCAAATAAATGCGGTTATAAAATTATTCAAAATCTCTCACTGCCTTTTCATCAATCGGGCAGCTGCATGTGACACCTGACGTAGTTGTTAATTTTTAACGTTTTACTTTTGAAATTGGCACCATAAAATACATGTTTGAAATATATAAATAACATTATTGTATTATTTATTTATACTTTTTACTTAGGATTTAGACTTTGTTAGATTAAATTTTCTAAGACTTTAAAAATTAACTAAAATATTTCATTCTAAATATTATATACTGATAAATGTGGTCAGAAACTGTGATGTATTACTTTTGTTTAAGAAAATCTGTTTCTGTCCTCCGGTGTTATTGCCCACCTCCACGTTGCATTTAGACATTTAGGATCCAGGGTGGGGGATAGCATGCTGCCCCCCCACCTTATTTTAAACGCATCTTTCTACAACACGCATCAACACCACATTGGAGCAGGCGGGGGGAGACTTGGGGTCTTCACACACCCCTGTTCTCTGCTCGCTGCCTGGGGCCTGGAGTGGAGCGGGGCGTCTGGTTGGGGTTTGTGGCGGGGGGCTGCTCGGCTGCTGCGGGGTGCGTGGTGGTCTGCTCATCCCCACTCTGGTATGGAAGGGACCATCTCTGGGTCTGGGGACCGGTTCACCCTTAGGGCGCTGGTCTCAGATTCTGGGAACATAGAGTATGCATGAGGAGTGAAAGTGGGTGTACAGCGTCTTTTGAGTGTCTTGGTATGTTTGCAGGGATGTGTGTGTGTGTGCGCATGAGGGTGGGAACGTGCGATTGTGTCTGTGTGTGACTGTTTTTCTGTCAGGTCTGGCCTCTCCCCCCCCTTCTGAGACATACTAGGCCCACCTCTGTTGAGACTGTGGTGCCTTCTTCGCCGGTGTATTAGGTGTCTTGGGGTGTCTGCCTGCTCTCCTCCCTGTGGCTGCCAGGTGGGATCTGTGTCTCCTGGTGCGGTCGGGTCTCTGCTGGGGCCGGTTTGCCCCTGGGTCTTGGGTCTCTGGTTCCGGCTGGATCTGCCCTGGATGGCTGGCTGTGGGCGGTGCCTGTGAGCCCCTCGCTGTGGCCGCCTGGGAGCTCTAGCGTGGCGACTGCCGGGTGACCGACGCGGGGTGAGCCTCTGCGCTCTCTGGGGGGGACTTTGCAGCTGCCCTGGCGGTGGTCTCTCTGGGGTGTCCGTGCTCTGGGTGGCCTCTGGGCGTCTGTGGCCCGGGGCTCCTCCGCGTCCTCCGTGGGCCTTGGGGACGGGTCTGTGGCTCCTCCAACTTATTATTGAATGTTTCAATAGAGAAGCCTTACATACACAAGCACACATATACACACACAGGTGATCACAAGGTGCTCACATAAAGACGGACTCAGGTGTTTTCAGACACATTGACTGGGGCTGTGGTTGACACTGAACTCTCTTGAATTAGTCTTTACCGTATACATTTTAAGAATATCACAACTGTTGTATATTCATATGTTGTTTGTTGCTGTTGTATTTTTCTCCCTGTTTTGTTTGCTTGTTTGTGCTTTATTTGCAGGTCTAGAAGTGGATTCTTCATGTCTCTTGTTCTCTTCTTTTTCTTTTACTCCCCCCCCCC
>SSNR01000827.1:14468-24624 GCA_006937965.1 Callopanchax toddi | reverse complement strand
TCCTACCCCTGAACACAGCCTGTGTGAGACCAACTATGACTCCACCTCCAGAGCTCCAGCTGATGGCGTCCAGTCAGCATTACTTTGACATTTAGCTGGTTTTATACAGTTTAGGGGAAACTCTTGAGTTCTGTCTGGTTACAGTTGTTTTCCTTGGTCTGCACTTGTTAGTGGAAACAATGTGAACTATTTCAACTGAAGCCAAGAATATTTAGACTCATGTCTTTTTGGCTGATTGAAGAAGTTAAAGTTCAGCTCATACTGTCCCTTAACAACACATGATGACTGAGTTCAGGTTGTCAAATCAACTGTAAAACAGAAGCATCAGGATTAAGATATTTACACAGTGGAAATATTTTATCTTTATTATTATTTAAAAACAATACCCTTCTGAAAATGTGCTTAATATAATAAATAAAACAAAGTAGTGTACTTTTATGTCTGTCCAATTGTAGCCAGGGATTTTTTTGTTTGTTTGTTTGTTTTTCTACTGTTAAAACAAATGGCTGTTGGGGTCAAATGTTCTTATTTTAAAATGCAATTAATTCATTCCAAAGTTGTAATTAATTTTATAAATTTTTTTGATCGAGTCCCACCACTGATGTATATAAGTTTCTGGGTGTGTCTTACATAGAAGTATGAAAATATTCAGTAGTTTAACTTCTTATTTGTAGCATTAATATTATGTGAGAACAATTCATCCCTAAAAAGTGACTCAAAGACCTCATTAAAAAATCCTTGTCTGTGTTGCTTTCAGCTGGTGATCACAGGTGCTTTTAAAAACACTTATTGATCTGAGAAAGAAGAATTGATCGACAGTAGAGCACTTCAGCCTTCACAACAACCAAAAAGAAATTCAAATTACATCTGGATAAGCTGTGTTTTCATATCATAAAAGTGCACTAGGATTCCCTAACCTGATGTTAAAGTTGTTTTTCTTTTCAGTGTGAAAACCAGGGATGACACATGGGAACCTGCTGGTGAATTTTTTCATCACATTTTTGCTGTTCCAGAAGTGCCGCCACCTTCAGCCAGTGATCAATCGTTCCATCATCTTGTTGTTTTTATGTTACAAAGTTTAAAGTTCTATTTTGCAAACTGTAGCTAAGAACTGTCCAAAGATCCTTACAAGTGACTTAGAATATTAACTACCTATCAGGCATGTTGTGATAAGTTGATGCCACATACTGTTCCCTCAGTCATTATCAGTATTTTATGTTGGTAAAAGTTATTTAATCTTATGCTGAGGATTTTTAATGTTTGTCAGTAAACATTAGTTCCTGTTTTTTTGACTGTTTGAGGGTTGTTGTGAATGTATTAAATACTGTTACTACAAATAAAAAATCTAGTTAAATGAGATGTGAAAACTTTGTTTTTATGTTGAGATTCAAAATTGTTTATTATTACAGGTATTTTGTTACAAATTGAGAATTTCATAATACCTTCAGCAACAGATAATGTCATCATAGAATCACTAATAAATGTATGTAGTTTAGAATGATAGTGGCATTTAGATTCTGGTAGTTGATTATCTTACAGATGGTGAGTATGATCACAGAATATTGTATAAATATGTCCAGATGAATTCACTAAATTCAAAATGTGTTTTATACATTCATTAAACAAAAGTAAAGCACATCCCCAAACATAGAAATAATGAGAGGTTTAAGCCAGTTTCCTGACGCAAATCTTTTGTGAATGTCAAGTTATTTAGTCTTTGCTCTCCCCACTTGAAAGGGACAAACATCTTCCAGAGTAATCTCACTAGAATTCCACTCAGTAACCAGGCAATCTTTCCTTTTCACCATTTATTTTCCAGTTGGTGTAAGGTATTTTGTGGCTTTTAACAGGTGAAAAACCTTTAAAACAGCAAAATACAATGTATTAGAATTTGAATAATAAATATCATTACTGTTAATCACTTTTACCACAATATGTTGAAGTATGCCCTCTTAATAGAATTCCCAAAGTGAAACAATAAACAAATTAAACATACTCAAACCTACACAATATGAAATAAATACACAGTGAATCATTGTTTGAATAATAAATACTAAACACCCATTAATATTTTTTACATCAAATAGGAGCTTTTCTAGAACAAACATTTTGGGCCACGCCCTGCCAGTCGGCTCAGTGGTTGCTCATCAGCACTCCACAGCAGCAGAAATGTCCACACAGTTCATGATTTTAAAAGTTGGTCTTACCGGCTGCTTCTCTGGTGTTTTAGATGTTTTTTAAGACGTTTTGAGCAAGACTGAGGACGAACAATCCAGTCCAGCTCCTCACTTTGGGTAGTGGATAGACAAACCAGACACAGTGCTGTCCGTCCCCCTTTATTGTCCCTGTGCCACCCATAATGGTTCCCATTTCCTGTTACAAGCTTGACTTGACANGTGAAAGTTCACATGTATCAAAAGAACTTTATGTCCAGAGGTTTAACGTTCAGGCTGATTGCAATTCTCATTCATCAACACCAAATAAGTCATTTTCCGAATATAATTTTATTGTGAAAGAACCGGATGTTCATGTAGTCTGGTCGTTAGCTTCCGGTTCCTTTTGCCTACTCTGTGTAGCTTGACAACATTTCCTTGATGGCTGAGTTTTCTTTTCATGAAACTGTTTACTGAAGCGATAGTTCTGTTGAATGATAGATCATCCAGGTTGTTTTTATCATCAGCTTCACAGAATGTTAGTTTTAGAGCAGCACCGCTGATATTCCTTTAAATGTTTCTGTGGCTGTCGGCGGGAATTTGAAACGGAACGCAGCCATCATACGGCCGGCCGACTGAAAGAAGAAGGGAACGCTCCAAGTTGTAGCGACACATCGCATCAAAAACTCAGAGAAGAAGGGTCTAAAAGCTGGTTCATCACAGTAAAATGAACACCCCCACGTCTTCTTTAAGTCTCTGACATTTATTATCTTCATAAATGTTCAATAAAACTTTACACTGATGATTTCACTAGTGATTTGTCATCTAAATTCATTCTATGTGATCTGATATCATTTATTCTAGTACACACACACACACACACACATATAAATATATACATATACATGTTGAGTATTATAGGTAGCACAATATAAAATTAAATATATAAAATTATGTTCATGAATTTATCAGATGCTTTTATCCAAAGCCACTTACAAATTATATTGTAACCAATAATTGACTTTGAGGCTAACAAACAACTAACCCTGACATTAACCCAAACAAACTACTTAGATGGTCAAATACTAGTCTCTAAGGTGACCAAGAGAGAAAAAAGAACCCAGGATGGAGTGAAGTGCATGAAGAGAGAGGAGTAGAGGGAAGGTAGGAGCTAGTCTAAAAGATGTTCTCTGAAGAGCTGGGTCTTCAGGAGTTAAGCAAAATAAATAGATAAAATACATAAAAATGACTACATGACATAACAAATGTATATAAAGATGTAGAAATTGGTTTATATTCTCAATTAATAATATTAATATATATATATTTATGTGTGTGTTTGATATCATCAAACGTTACTGTTGGATTAAGATAACCTGGGCAAACACAAAGAGCAGTTTTAAATGATGATTAAAAAGCTGTTAAAACCAACATGACCCTGTATGAAAAAGTATTTGCCCCTTTTGTTAAATCACGAGATAACTGATTAAATACTTTATAGAAAGCTGAGCTCTATTTCACAAACCAAACCCAGGTTTGATTATTACCTGACCTTCAGATATAAAAAAACAAAAACAAATCAAACCTCTTTGATGGATGAAAGACTCACAAAACCAACATATCATTAAAAAAACAGAAAACAAGGTAACTGGCATCTATTAGTCTGGGATTGGTTCTAAAGTTATTTCTAAGACTTTGGCATGCCAGCAAATTACAGTGAAGGTCATAATACTATAGGCCCTAATCAACAGGAAACAAGCAGCAGTGATGAACTATCCCAGGAGAGGCCAGTCAATCAAATGTATTCCAAAAGCACAACACTTCAACCATGAGGTCAGAAAACAACCCAGAACACCCAGCTCTGCAGGCCCCACTGCCTCAGTTAAGGTCAGAGTTCATGATCTTACAATTAGATAGATGGGGGACAATTGCCTCCATGGGAGAGACATGCATTAGAACCTTAACCCAAAATCACTGCTGGCCACAGAGAATATAAAGAATCATATTACCTTAACTAAAAACATCTTAATGATCCCCAAGAGTGCTATATACTTATTAATAACTACAATACTGCTTTTTCTTCTGTGAGAGAGCAAACGCTTTACAGACAAACAGACAGAACTACCCCTGTATTGTGAAAACTTTAGTTATATAGCGGTTACTATAATTTGAGGAAAATGTGAATAGAACTTTCTCCCTATAGATAGGATCAATAATTTCACTGATTCTAGAGGTTAGTTCGTCTGTCTGTCATTGTCCTTCTGCTTTACTAGAGAGGAGGTTCAGACACTGGCCACAAAAATAACAACCTCATTGTTCGTGGTCATTAAGAAAACAATATCATCATAGATTTTATGTTCCATGACCTCAAGGTTCCATGTTTTAAGTTCCTGGGAGTACAAATCACAGAAGAGCTGTAACCTTAATGCATCATTAAAGAGCCCATTAGAGACTCTTCTTTCTGAGGACTCTAAATGCTACAGGCTCCCCAGGAAGCTGCTGATCAGCTTCTACTGAGGCACCATTGAAAACATCCTAACTTTCAGCTGTACAGTGAAGAACTTCGGTTGCAGTAAAATATAGACCTGCAACGAGTTGTGAAGCCAGCTGAGAACATTATTAACTCCCCCTCTCAGACCTGAGCAGCATCCACCTCCTCAAAAGGACCACAAGAATCCTGAAAGACTCCTCACATTATGGGAACCACCTCTTCATCACCCTCCTCTCAGGCAGACTCAGAACCTTCAACACCTTCACAACCAGGCTGAGGAACCATTCCCCCAAGCTGGGGACACAATGCAGTCACACCAACAGACAGAATCCAGAATCAGACGGGACACCAGACTTTGATGTCAAACAGCTTGTGAAATAATGTTTGTCTGGACCCTTCAATTTTTTATGAATATTTTATGTTTTAAACACTCTGGCTGTCTGCAGTAACAATGATAAATACAGAGTAACCTATTCCTTTCCTGATCCTTTTTGTAAAATACTCAATGTGATCACAAACTAATTCAATTGTAAGAAATATTTTTCATCTGTTCCATGTTTTCATCCAGTTACACAGTAATTACATCATGCTGCCTTTAAATGACACGAAGTTTTAATAGGTTATTTTTGACTCTAGTGTCTTTATGTGTAGTTTCTTTAATTTTACACTTCTGTGAATCAGTTCTGGCATTGTGCCACTAAGTGAAAAACCACCGGATATCTCCCACTTTGAAAAGCATCCAGTAGACTAGATGACTTTATGTTTATAAATGTTTACATATGAATACCATTAACAATGTTTTTAATATATAAATACATATAATTACACAAAATGATAGCATCCATGAATAATCCATAAAAACTCACACTGACATTATGTTTCAACTTTATTTTATTTTTCTGACAGGTTTTGAAAAAAACAGACATCAGACCTAAACAAACAGTCCAAAGCAACAAATTATTTGAAATGAAATACTTGTGAATATAAAACACTGCTAAGATGGAAATGTTTACAAAAAATAAAATAATAAAAACATAGTTCAATGCATCTTTGTCAATTCTGATAAAAATATCATACAAAAAAACTTAACAGTGCCAAAGAGTACAGTATTTTCCTCTGAATTTTAAAATAGTATCATATATGTGTACTACTACAATGCCTGTTTACAAAAACCATAGCAGTATATTTTATTTGGTCCAAGGCCATTAAATACAAATGTATCGGCTGTATTGTTATTAGGGTTCCAAGCCCACGGAGCCATGGAAGCGCGGCTGCTCCCATGGCTCCAGCGGAGTTAACTGCCTGCACTGAGAACCACAGCGATAAAATGTCGTAACTTTCTTTCACTTTTTGTCACTGATGAATGACATGAAAATATTCCTGCATGTAAAAATCTACCTCATCAACACTTACTGTACTGTGTTTAAACTTAATAAAAGTTTGAAGACAAAAGCATGTTACAGATGATTACTGACTTTCATCAGTAATGTCAGAGTCAGTGTAGAACTCCTCTGAAGCAGGTCTAAAGGCCAGTTCACAAAGGTAGGGTTTTAACCCGATTTTTGACCCGATTCTCCTCCTCTGACAATCTTAAAGATGCGCCTGAACTTTAAAGGAGTGGTTTTCTGGGTTATTTTATAGTTTTGCATTGTTCTCTAGTGTAATTCAATGCTATCTGTGTAATTTTTATAAAGAAAGAAGCTTTGATGCTTATAATATCAGCTTTAGAAGTTTCCCATCTGACACCTGAATTTGAAACAGCAGATTCTCATTAGTATTCATGATATGCACAGCACTCGCTTCTGATTGGCTGTAGGTATTTGATACTGAATGTGACGGTAAACATGGCAGCTAGGCTTTATGTGGATAAAGTTATGGTCGAAGGACAAATTAGAAGAACCACTTCCTCGGCGTTTGTCAATGAATGACTCAGAAGGGTTATACTCACAATTGAATTTACATTTTCTCCTAAAAAAAGTTCAGCCAGCCTCGAGCAAACAGCTGTTCGCTCCTCGCATGCGGGCTGCTGTCCACACCGAACTCCGAGTCCACGTTCTGCCCTACCGATGCTCGACACGCGGGCTGACTCTTCCCACGTCCTGCAAAACTCCTTCAGCCAAAAGTCAGCTGTGTTTTCCACCAACGAGAAGCGAAACTGAAACTCCGACGGTCGCCACTCAGATGCCGGCCGCTGTCTGCTCACCTCAGGCACACACACACTGCTCTGAGTACTTTGTGTGTCTTAACCAAAATAACTCAGAATAAGTTCTAATTTTGCCAAGATTAGCCAAAATATATTACAAAGTTAGCCAATAGCTGCACCTACAGAATTTATTAACTTCCATGCAGAAAAAAAATAAATTTGTAAAGACGGCTCCAGGGTTCAAACTCAGAACCTCCAGATTTGCAGACAGTGTTACAATGCTGCTACGCCACACGTCAGATATAGTTATGTGCTTTGTTTTTATATATATAAACATTAAGTATCAGTTCTGTTCCGTGAGGTTTGATCTCCACAAATAACACAAGCCCGTTTGCATTCCGCCATGTTGATTTATGGAGAAAAAAAAAAAACAAGCTAGCAGTTGGGCGCATAGATATTTGGGCGGACCGAAAGGCGTTACCATCTCAGCGAATACACGTTATGACGTCAAAGCGGGCACAAATGCAGCTCCGCATTTTTAAGTTTCATTTCTTACAGATTCTGTTTTTTTTAAATAACCAGGGAACAGAGAGTTTTCATGTTTGACCTACATGACAGGCTCAGGGGGACCTATTAGAAACTATGAAAACCTGAAAAAAATGGATTCTGACAAAACCACCCCTTTAAAGATAATCTTATTAGATCATCCTCTCGTGTGTGGTGGGTTAAGAGTGCTCTGGTCCGCTTGGAAAGCCGATAGGACCGCTCCGATCACAAATCTAGGAAATCGAACATGTTGGATTGTCTTGACTCGACATTGCGGCATGCGAGGTGACCCTCGAGAATCTGCCTGTGGAGATTGACATGATAAACACTGTCATGTTTGTTTACTCCGAAGTCGCGTTTGATCTCGTGAAGTTCTGCGAGATTTCACATCTGATCTGGGAATGTTTGTGTGTAAAATTGGTTCGTGTGTGATCACACCACACACTGTAGGATCAGAACGGTCAGTGTCCGCGATTTTTAAAGGAAAATTTCTCGCCATGTGTGTGGTCTCTTATGATTTAAAATTGCCTGACAATTTGAAAATCCTGCCGCGTGAACCGGCCTTAAGCTGATGTTCTCTGCTCCTGATGAAACCTGCAGATAACAGCGTCTCTCCTGCAGCTTGGTGGGTTTCTCATCCTGCCACTCTGATGACGATGCTCTGCTTCTTTTCAAACCCTCGTCTGTCAGGGTACATGGCCAACCTTGAAAGTTGAACATAAAAAGCATTTAGTCTGATTTACAGGCTTCACTTTATGTTTGTGCATTACTTACAGTGGGGCAAAAAAGTATTTAGTCGGCCACTAAGCTTTAGCTTAGCAGAAAACAATGTCAGTAAATATTAACATAAACACATATCTGCACGTTGTTTGCAAACCTCACAGACAAAGGAAAATAACACAAAGTCAGGAGCTGCACTGAGATTATCTTCAAAAATGTTACCAGGTTTATTCTAGTAGCCAGTATTTGTATTTATGGACGTAGACTTGTTTGGGGCCACTGCGTCATGTCCTTGCTCCGTTCAGTGGAGGCTTACAGCTGTTCTTTGTCATAAAGTAGCCCCTAGTCTAAAATAGCACCTGTAATTCCTTCGTGTTACTTTTCATTTTCACTTGCAGTCGATATGTTTACTGAGGTCACTAGGCAGAATTAGTATCATTAGTATCACTACTGAGTTAGTTTTAAGGACTTTTTTTCTCACAATGCTAGTTGTTACCATTCACTTACAGTGTTTTCTGTTAAGCTAATGCTAAAGGAGTATCACTGGATCAGGATACTAATTGTTTTTACCCACTTATCTAACTATGGGGAATATGGCAATAGGCAAAAAAATAATAAAAATCACTTTTGGGTGGAATATCCGTTTAATGTCAGAAGAAGCCGCTACATTGCATATTAAATGCATGATTTTATGTCACATCGAATATTGTATAACAACATGGTCATTTGCCAGTAATTCTGCATCTATTGGATTATTTATTTCAAAAGGCAAAGAACATCAAAGATACCCTCGAGCTCACAGGGGGACTGCCAGGTTCAAGTTAGGAAAACAACATTTGCACAGAACACTTTATCAATCAAAGGATGCAGTGATAGAAATAAAATGTCAGTCAATATGAGAGACAGCCCCTTTTTCCATTCTTTTAAAAGTCAACTAAAATCATGGCTGGTCAGTAGTCATCAATGCAATCACTTACTGTCTAGTTTTATCCAGACTTTTTTACTTCTTATTGTTGTTTTATCTTTTAACCTATAGAATTGCCTCATGTCAAAATTTAATTGCTCCTTTAAACTTGGGGAATGTATAGAATTGTTTTATTATTGTAAATTAGTTGTTTTAATTATGTCTTAATTACGGATGCACTAAAATGAAAATTTTTGTCCAAAACCGAAAATCAGAAAACCCAGGCAAAAACCGAAATAAATGATTACCGTATGTAAATGATTAGAACCATAGCATTTATGGCTACGATGTGTACTAACCTCACTAAAATCAAGGCATTGCAATAAATCAATTACAAAACTATGAAAACAATGATGAGAGGAGGGAAAAATACTGTCTGTAACTTGGAGAAGCCCCTGTCTGACATTGTGACAGCAGCAGCACTCAGCAGCCGCATCAGGGAGAGAAAAAAAACAATACTCTGGTTTTGGTCTGACTTGGGTCCAGTCTGAACTGGGACAGAAAAACATCGTAGCAGCTCAGTATGATCTTACAGGTCATGTTCAGTTTCTGTTCAGGGGGGCTTGAGGGCTATAAGCCGTGTCACACGCGCGTATGCCACCTGTCACTCGGAGTCGCACACCGTTCCAGCGCTCTGCAGCAGGAGGAGAAACGAGCCACATGCAAGGACAACTCTTTGTGGTCTGGTCCAGCTCAAAGTCACGAGCATAGATAATGAAATGAGTCCACACCGCTGACATGCTGGCTCTTAAAGCATGAAACACACCAGAGATGTCAGCGCTGCGCCACGGATTTGGCGCGTCTTCTACTCTCACAGGACCCGCTTCTGAAGCAACGTGCCATAGAACGCTGCATGCAAAATCCCCTTTAACCTTTTCTCACGTGCTGGCTGCGCTATTTGCTCATGACATCACAGTTTCTGCTGTGTTGTTTCAGTGATTTGGGCGTTTTGGCCGAAAACCAAAAGTGCACTTTTGGGTCACTTTCCGCTAAACATTTTCAGTGGCTGAAAATTCAGTGCATCCCTAGTCTTAATCATGGTCTATAGGGCTTTATCTCATTTTAATTATGTAACGTTTGTGTTTTATGTATATGGGACTACGAATGGAAACTAGCTTTTTGCAAATTCCGGTGTATTT
>SSNR01000826.1:69285-81748 GCA_006937965.1 Callopanchax toddi | reverse complement strand
AGCTGGAGTCCTGGAGGAGGAGACAGTTGGAGTCCAGGAGGAGGAGGTGGCAGCTGGAGTCCAGGAGGAGGAGAAGGAGGCAGCTGGAGTCCAGGAGGAGGAGTCGGAGTCAGCTGGAGTCCAGGAGGAAGAGGAGGAGGTGGCAGCTGGAGTCCAGGAGGAGGAGTCAGCTGGAGTCCAGGAGGAGGAGGAGGAGACAGCTGGAGTCCAGGAGGAGGAGGAGACAGCTGGAGTCCAGGAGGAGGAGGAGACAGCTGGAGTCCAGGAGGAGGAGGAGGAGGCAGCTGGAGACCAGGTGGAGGAGGAGAAAGCTGGAGACCAGGAGGAGGAGGAGGAGAAAGCTGGAGACCAGGAGGAGGAGGAGGAGGCAGCTGGAGTCCAGGAGGAGGAGGAGGAGACAGCTGGAGTCCAGGAGGAGGAGGAGGAGACAGCTGGAGTCCAGGAGGAACTTCACTGATTCATCTTTAGGTCACATTCAGAGAGGTGCTCTCCTCCAGACCTCACTGATTCTGGGTCAGGAGCTCCTTTAGAGAGATCATCACCTCCACCTGTAGAGAGAAGAAAAACAGAGTGAGGTCAAAGGTCCCAGACCTGCAGAGTCAGGTCAGATCAAGTGTAATATTGGTGTCAGAAGCACTGATCCAGGATCAGTCAGGAGGACTGCAGTAGTGATGGATTCACTGCTGCTGCATTGAAAGAGTCTGTGTGTTGATCAGCGTCTGAAACATCAGCTGATCAATAAACATGGAGGCTGTCTCTGAACACATTTCAATCAAACAAGTGAAGAAGAACAGATGGAGGAATGTGCTGACTGGACTCCAGCAGCTTCTGCTCTGTAGAAAGACCTCATGGTTCCTACATGGAAGGAGAGTTCTCTGAAAGAAGAGCCAGAGCTCTACAGGCTGCAGTCAGACTGATCTCAGAGCTGTGACAAAGATCAAAGTCATCAGCTGTTTAGTGGTGAAATGAGAGAACAGCTGGAGATCACAGCTGATGGACCACACTTTGATCACTGAGGACCAGAGTCTCTGTTCCAGGCTGTCAGCTGGAATCCAGCTTTAGACACAAACACAACCACACCAACTTCAACACAACATCACAACAATCTGACCTCTCCTCTGATTGGCTGACTGCCTTTAGCTGTTCTGCTCTTTCTGTCCAATCCTGAAACCTGTCACTGTTCTCCTCTCAGAGCTTCATTCAGAAACACAGTTAGTGAAAAGCTGCAGGTTCACAGGAAACCCTGGATCTTTGCTTTGAGAAGAACTGGGTTTAGTCAGATTCTGCTGACAGCAGCACCAACATCTCCACCTTCTACTGACCTCAGAGTCTTCAGTCTGTAGTCTGGACTCTCCTTAAGACCCAACAGCTGCTGAACATCTGGAGCCTTCAGGTTGTTCAGACTCAGGTCCAGGTGTCTCAGATGGGAGGGGTTGGACTTCAGAGCTGAGACCAGATAAGAACAGCTGATCTTTGACAACCTGCAGCCCCACAACCTGAATAAAGAATAAAAGATGAGTTTAGAAACCAAAGCAGACTTTTAGAGACTCTGAACTCTGAAAACCTTTGATCCACTGAAAGCTGTTTGAACAGGTTTCAAACTATTAAAAGTGTTGAAGTTGAATCTGTAATAATAAATCAGAAGTGTTCGTTTCAGCTCTGCTTTAATGTGAAAGTCAGGACTTCAACTATGAGCTGAGATCTAATGTGGAACAGAAACAATGGATGGATTCTCTGCTTGCTGCCTGGGGCCTGGAGTGGAGCGGGCCGTCTGGTCGGGGTATGCGGTGGGGGGCTGCTTGGCTGCGGCGGGGTGTGCGGTGGTCTGCTTATCCCCACTTCAGTAAGGGAGGGACCATCTTCAGGATCTCAGAGCCGGCTTCATCCCTAGGGCGCTGGTCCCTGGTCCTGGAACATAGAGAGTGCATGGGGAGCGAGAGTGGGTGTATAGCGTCTATTGTGTGTCTTGGTATGTTTGCAGGAATGTGTGTGTGCACGCATGAGGGAGGGAGAGTGATTGTGTCTGTGTGTGACTGTTTTTCTGTCAGGTTTCATCCCCCCCCCTCTTTCTGTGACATGCTAGACCCTCCTCGGCAGAGACTATCCTCCCTGGCTGCGCCTCGGCATTGGTGGTGCCTTTCTCCGCTGGCGTATTGGGGTGTCTTGGGGTCTGGGGCTGGGTGCTGGGGGCGTCTGCCTGCTCTTCTTCCTGTGGCTGCCTGGTGGGATCTGGGCCCCCGGGGGTGGTCAGGCCTCTGCTGGGGCTGGTTCGCTCCTGGATCTTGGATCTCTGGTTCCAGCTAGATCTACCCTCGATGGCCGGCTGCAGGCGGTGCCTGTGAGCTCCTAGCCGCGACCCCCCAGGGGCTCTAGCGCGGTGACTGCTGGGGGGCCCACGTGGGGTGAGCCTCTGCGCCCTCTGGGGGAGAGTTTNGAGAGGTTTTCACATGTGTGTATGAGAGGTTTAGTTTTCACATGTGTGTATGAGAGGTTTTCACTAGTGTGTATAAGAGGTTTTCACTAGTGTGTATGAGAGGTTTTGTTTTCACATGTGTGTATGAGAGGTTTTCACTAGTGTGTATAAGAGGTTTTCACTAGTGTGTATGAGAGGTTTTGTTTTCACATGTGTGTATGAGAGGTAACTTGGAATAATGTCCCTGGTGGCCCCTCATACTAACCAGTCCACCTATTTGCTTAGTTTTTTAAAGTGGGTGGGGCGCCAGCTTCACGGACATGTTGACAGTTCTACTGAGAAACACAGCTAGACGAGCGGTGCGCGCTCCCGTGGCGACAGGCGCGAGCACCGCTGACCGGACGGTCGCCTCCTCCGCTCCGAACCGAACCTCATGGTGAGGTCCAGTTAGGGCAGGGGGCGAGCCAGGTGTCGCGCTAACCGCGGGCCCTTGTAGCTCCTCAGGAGCGCTCCAGTGTCTCCTTGGCTGCAGCAGCAGCCAGGGCGGTGAGTCTCTCTTCATTCTCCTTCCACCACTGGAGCGGGTCCTTTGCTGCGTTAAAGTATTCCTAAAACTTTGAGGTAGAGCGGCGGGTTGTGTTCTGGTGACATGTAGAGCTTGGGAGTGCNCATTGATCCCAACTCCTCCAGTGACTGACTTTCTACACTTTGTTCAGCTTGGTCCATCAAAGTCTCCACCAGTCTGTTAGTGGTTCAGATGATGGGAGTTGAACTGGACACTCATTATTAGAAGCAGCTGGACTGATTGTGTCCTACTAAACTCAAACATGCTAACCTGATCCTGTAGGATGCATCCTGCTGGTCTGTCCTCTAATTCAGCAGGATGACCTGCTGCAGCTCTCTGCCATGACAGCTCACTGCTTCCAGTTTTTAATGGACTCTTTCTGTCCCTGAAGTGAAGGAACTCAGACCTCCTGGACCTAGAAAAGCCAGCAGAAGGTTCTGATGTTTCTGGGAACCTTCCACCATAATACTGAGTCAACATTAGTCCCTGTGGATCAGTCAGCTGATGGTGACCTCAGCCTGATGTCAGACCTGTGAATGACATCATCATCAGACTGAGACTGGTACTGAACTGGATCCACCAGGTCTCCATGAGACAGACAGGAGACAGCTGGATGTTCTAGATGTGGGACAATAAATGTTGACTCATTCATCAGCAGGTCAGTCCAGTCTCACTGACTGGGGTCTGGGTTTCATGGAGCTCCATCAACCATTCATACAGGCAAGGTGGGGAAGTGTTTAGCCCAAAGACACAACGGCAGAGTGACTAGGATGGAGCTGGCTTCAAACAGACAACCCTCCATTGATTGAAGGACCTGCTGAACCTCCTGAGCCACTGAAGCTCCAGATACTGACATCACTTCCTGTTGACTTTGAAATCTGGATGTAAAGATGTTCACTCATTGGATGAAAGACTTGATGAAGCTGAAACACTAGAAGAATCAGTCAGACACCAGAGAAACTGACCTGAGAGTTTCCAGTTTGCAGTTTGGACTCTTCAGTCCATCAGACAGAGACTTCACTCCTGAATCATCGATCCTCAGGTCCAGGTCCCTCAGACTGGAGGACTGGGAGCTGAGAACTGAGGACAGAGCTTCACAGCCTCTACTGGAGAGGAGACAGTCCCTCAGTCTGAAGAGGACATGAGAGCAGAAGGAATTAGTAACTCTGTCTCCTGTAAAACCACAGTAATCTATTTAGAAACATCTGACTGGACCTGGACTCACAGAGCTTTGTTGGAGGCTTTGACCACTGGCAGCAGCCTCAGAAGAGCCTCCTCTGAAGCAGAGTATTTCTTCAGGTCAAACACATCCAGATCTTTTTCTGATGACACTAAGATGAAGGCCAGAGCTGACCACTGAGCAGGAGACAGTTTATCTGTGGAGAGACGTCCTGACCTCAGAGCCTGTTGGATCTCCTCCACTAGAGAAGCATCATTCAGTTCATTCAGACAGTGGAACAGGTTGATGCTCTTCTCTGGAGACTGATTCTCACTGATCTTCTCCTTGATGTACTGGACTGTTTCCTGATTGGTCTGTGAGCTACTTCCTGTCTGAGTCAGCAGACCTCGTAGGAGAGTCTGATTGGTCTGCAGGGAAAGACCCAGGAGGAACCGGAGGAACAAGTCCAGGTGTCCATTTGGACTCTCTAAGGCCTTGTCCACTGCAGACTGATGGACATGTTTTAGTTTTGGTTTCTTAATAATTATAGATCTCTTGGTGTGTTTGGGATGTTCCTCCATCTGGTTAAGTCCATGGTTGCTGAAGGTCAGATGGACATGAAGAGCAGCCAGAAACTCCTGAACACTCAGATGGACGAAGCAGAAGACCTGGTCCTGGTACAGTCCTCCTCTCTCCTCTCTGAAGACCTGTGTGAACACTCCTGAGTAAACTGAGGCTGCTCTGATATGGATGCCACACTCTGTCAGGTCTGATTCATAGAAGATCAGGTTTCCTTTCTCCAGCTGATCAAAAGCCAGTTTTCCCAGAGACTCAATCATCTTCCTGCTCTCTGGACTCCAGTCTGGATCTGTCTCAGCTCCTCCATCATACTTGACCTTCTTGACTTTGGTCTGAACCACCAGGAAGTGGATGTACATCTCAGTCAGGGTCTTGGGCAGCTCTCCTCCCTCTCTGGTCTTCAACACGTCCTCCAGAACTGTAGCAGTGATCCAGCAGAAGACTGGGATGTGACACATGATGTGGACGCTTCGTGATGTCTTGATGTGGGAGATGATCCTGCTGGCCTGCTCCTCATCTCTGAACCTCTTCCTGAAGTACTCCTCCTTCTGTGGCTCAGTGAACCCTCTGACCTCTGTCACCATGCCAACACACTGAGGAGGGATCTGATTGGCTGCTGCAGGTCGTGTGGTGATCCAGAGGCCAGCAGAGGGAAGCAGGTTCCCCCTGATGAGGTTTGTCAGCAGAACATCCACTGAGGTGGACTCTGTGACATCAGTCAGGACCTCCTGGTTGTGGAAGTCCAGAGGAAGTCGACACTCATCCAGACCATCAAAGATGAAGACCACCTGGAAGTCTTCAAAGCTGTGGATTCTTCTGGTTTCAGTGAAGAAGTGATGAACGAGTTCCACCAAGCTGAACTTTTTCTCCTTCAGCACATTCAGCTCTCTGAAGGTGAATGGAAACAGGAAGTGGATGTTGTGGTTGGCTTTGTCTTCAGCCCAGTCCAGAGTGAACTTCTGAGTTAAGACCGTTTTCCCGATGCCGGCCACGCCCTTTGTCATCACTGTTCTGATTGGTCCATGTCTTCCAGGTGGGACTTTAAAGATGTCTTCTTGTCTGATGGTGGTTTCTGGTCTGTGTGGTTTCCTGGAGGCTGTTTCAATCTGTCTGACCTCATGTTGATCATTGACCTCTCCAGTCCCTCCCTCTGTGATGTAGAGCTCTGTGTAGATCTGCTTCAGGAGGGTTGGACTTCCTGCTGTAGCGATCCCCTCAAACACACACTGGAACTTCTCCTTCAGAACACCTTTAAGTTGATGTTGACCAACTGCAGCAGCACGTCCTGAATGAAGACAAAACATGATGAAGTGAATGTTTGATCATCAGTTTGTGCTTCATTCCTCCAGCAGGTTCAATCTTTAGAGAAATCCTCTTACTGCTCTGCAGACGCTCAGCCAGCTCCTCCTGCTTCATCCTCCTCAGGAAGGAAACTGTCATCTCCTCAAACGCCTCTCTGCTCCTCCTCTGCTCTTCATCCTCACCCTCCAACACCTCCTCATCCTCCCTCTGACTCTCTGAGCATTCTGGGTCATCTGGACTCAGAAGCTTCTGGATCCTCTTCAGCTGGTTCTTCACAAAAGTCAGGATGTGGTCCTCCAGCTCCTGGAACAGAATCCTATGTGAATCATCCTGAAAGCATGGAGCCAAACATCAGATCAGTGTTGGACAGACTGACAGTCCACTGGTCTCCAGAGAGCAGCATGGAGAGGACTGATGTTAAAGTAGTTGTTGTCCATGTACAGACCTGAAATATGGAGTCCAGCTGTGTTTGATGCTGCTGGGCAGACTGACCACTGGGACCCTCTGAGCTCTGCTGGTCCACTCTGTGGAGAATCAGGAAGAATCAGCTGACCTTCTGTCTGTCCACACAGAGACAAACACAAGGTCAAGGTCCATGTGGCGTCACGCTCCACAGACTAGTAGTCCTCCTCCATCAGCAACACCTGCACCTGAGTGGAAGTTCTACCTACACTGGGTTTGACCCACAGCTCAAAGGTGACCCCTGCTGGACCAACTGGTGAACTACAGACACTCAGAAACTCCTCCTCCAGCATCCATTCTGTCACTTTGACTGCTGAGTTAGTGGAAAACATCCAACACACACCGCTTCACATCTGAACATAGAAATGTGTGTGAAGAAGAGCTGAGCTGACATTAAACAGCTGATGGAATCAAAACAGTTCAACCTGACTCAGTGACGACATTTAGACTCACTCACCTCTCTGAGGGGGGACCAGCACTGGAGTTAAAATCATTAGGAAGACCCTTTGANTCCTTCCACCACTGGAGCGGGTCCTTTGCTGCGTTAAAGTATTCCTAAAACTTTGAGGTAGAGCGGCGGGTTGTGTTCTGGTGACATGTAGAGCTTGGGAGTGCTAGCTGCTGAGCCTGAAAGCTGTTAGAGATGGAGTTCTGTTCTCCATGCGGCTTTGTTTTGGTTCCCCGCGTGCGTGTGGTGCGTGCGCGCGACGCGTCGACTTCCGGATTTGACGTCGACGTTTTTTTTAAATCGATTCGTCGACGAATCGCTCCAGCTCTACGCATCAGCTGAATATAATTCATCAGTCCGTTTCCACACATTTCCACTGAATAAATAACTACAAAAAGGAAGGATTGTGAACTTAAGAAGAGAAAACGTGATCATTTCTAACCACACCGTGTCTGCAGTCCACACTTTGCAGCACAGTAGTCAAAGAGCCGAGTGGACGAGGCTAAAGGAGGAGGCGTGGCGCCGTTCGTGTGTTATTTCACTGGAACAACTATTCTTTTGGTGAATGAAGACTTGGTGTTTGATAACGTACAGCTAGACCAGAGAAAGTTGAAAGTTGGGAAGCATTTGGAGCCCACGATCACGGCTATATAGATTTGTCTCACTGTTTTTTGATGATGGAAGCTACGAGCTAACGCTGTTAGCTTACCTTCAATTTCATGAATAAAGCTGGTTATATACAGCTTAAAGTCCTTCACCCGCTTGCTCGCAGACGTCTCTGTGTGTTTTTCAAAAATCCAGTGGACATCGTTTACCGTGATGCGCGGCAGGTCTTGAAGAAAACGGGTAAAAAAATCCATTTTGTCCAGTTTGTGTGGGAACAGCGTTGAACCGGAAGGGAGGGGCAGCGTCTGTCGCAACCAGGAAGTGACCGTGCATAAACCCAATTAGGATGTAGGCCCCTGGATTAGAGCTACTGGGCCCCTGGATTAGAGCTACTGGGCCCCTGGATTAGGGCTACTGGACCCCTGGATTAGAGCTACTGGGCCCCTGGATTAGAGCTACTACTGGGCCCCTGGATTAGAGCTACTGGGCCCCTGGATTAGAGCTACTACTGGGCCCCTGGATTAGAGCTACTGGACCCCTGGATTAGAGCTACTACTGGGCCCCTGGATTAGAGCTACTACTGGGCCCCTGGACAAGAGCTACTACTGGGCCCCTGGACAAGAGCTACTACTGGGCCCCTGAACAAGAGCTACTACTGGACCCCTGGATAAGAGCTACTACTGGGCCCCTGGATAAGAGCTACTACTGGGCCCCTGGACAAAAGCTACTACTGGACCCCTGGATAAGAGCTACTACTGGGCCCCTGGATAAGAGCTACTACTGGGCCCCTGGACAAGAGCTACTACTGGGCCCCTGGACAAGAGCCACTACTGGGCCGCTGGATTAGAGCTACTACTGGGCCCCTGGATTAGAGCTACTACTGGGCCCCTGGATTAGAGCTACTGGGCCCCTGGATTAGAGCTACTACTGGGCCCCTGGATAAGAGCTGTCTCTTATACACATNAGGAGGAGGAGGAGACAGCTGGAGTCCAGGAGGAACTTCACTGATTCATCTTTAGGTCACATTCAGAGAGGTCCTCTCCTCCAGACCTCACTGATTCTGGGTCAGGAGCTCCTTTAGAGAGATCATCACCTCCAGCTGTAGAGAGAATAAAAACAGAGTGAGGTCAAAGGTCCCAGACCTGCAGAGTCAGGTCAGACTGAGTGTAATATTGGTGTCAGAAGCACTGATCCAGGATCAGTCAGGAGGACTGCAGTAGTGATGGATTCACTGCTGCTGCATTGAAAGAGTCTGTGTGTTGATCAGCGTCTGAAACATCAGCTGATCAATAAACATGGAGGCTGTCTCTGAACACATTTCAATCAAACAAGTGAAGAAGAACAGATGGAGGAATGTGCTGACTGGACTCCAGCAGCTTCTGCTCTGTAGAAAGACCTCATGGTTCCTACATGGAAGGAGAGTTCTCTGAAAGAAGAGCCAGAGCTCTACAGGCTGCAGTCAGACTGATCTCAGAGCTGTGACAAAGATCAAAGTCATCAGCTGTTTAGTGGTGAAATGAGAGAACAGCTGGAGATCACAGCTGATGGACCACACTTTGATCACTGAGGACCAGAGTCTCTGTTCCAGGCTGTCAGCTGGAATCCAGCTTTAGACACAAACACAACCACACCAACTTCAACACAACATCACAACAATCTGACCTCTCCTCTGATTGGCTGACTGCCTTTAGCTGTTCTGCTCTTTCTGTCCAATCCTGAAACCTGTCACTGTTCTCCTCTCAGAGCTTCATTCAGAAACACAGTTAGTGAAAAGCTGCAGGTTCACAGGAAACCCTGGATCTTTGCTTTGAGAAGAACTGGGTTTAGTCAGATTCTGCTGACAGCAGCACCAACATCTCCACCTTCTACTGACCTCAGAGTCTTCAGTCTGTAGTCTGGACTCTCCTTAAGACCCAACAGCTGCTGAACATCTGGAGCCTTCAGGTTGTTCAGACTCAGGTCCAGGTGTCTCAGATGGGAGGGGTTGGACTTCAGAGCTGAGACCAGATAAGAACAGCTGATCTTTGACAACCTGCAGCCCCACAACCTGAATAAAGAATAAAAGATGAGTTTAGAAACCAAAGCAGACTTTTAGAGACTCTGAACTCTGAAAACCTTTGATCCACTGAAAGCTGTTTGAACAGGTTTCAAACTATTAAAAGTGTTGAAGTTGAATCTGTAATAATAAATCAGAAGTGTTCGTTTCAGCTCTGCTTTAATGTGAAAGTCAGGACTTCAACTATGAGCTGAGATCTAATGTGGAACAGAAACAATGGATGGATTCTCTGCTTGCTGCCTGGGGCCTGGAGTGGAGCGGGCCGTCTGGTCGGGGTATGCGGTGGGGGGCTGCTTGGCTGCGGCGGGGTGTGCGGTGGTCTGCTTATCCCCACTTCAGTAAGGGAGGGACCATCTTCAGGATCTCAGAGCCGGCTTCATCCCTAGGGCGCTGGTCCCTGGTCCTGGAACATAGAGAGTGCATGGGGAGCGAGAGTGGGTGTATAGCGTCTATTGTGTGTCTTGGTATGTTTGCAGGAATGTGTGTGTGCACGCATGAGGGAGGGAGAGTGATTGTGTCTGTGTGTGACTGTTTTTCTGTCAGGTTTCATCCCCCCCCCTCTTTCTGTGACATGCTAGACCCTCCTCGGCAGAGACTATCCTCCCTGGCTGCGCCTCGGCATTGGTGGTGCCTTTCTCCGCTGGCGTATTGGGGTGTCTTGGGGTCTGGGGCTGGGTGCTGGGGGCGTCTGCCTGCTCTTCTTCCTGTGGCTGCCTGGTGGGATCTGGGCCCCCGGGGGTGGTCAGGCCTCTGCTGGGGCTGGTTCGCTCCTGGATCTTGGATCTCTGGTTCCAGCTAGATCTACCCTCGATGGCCGGCTGCAGGCGGTGCCTGTGAGCTCCTAGCCGCGACCCCCCAGGGGCTCTAGCGCGGTGACTGCTGGGGGGCCCACGTGGGGTGAGCCTCTGCGCCCTCTGGGGGAGAGTTTAGTGGCTGCCCTGACGGCGATCTCCCTGGGGTGTCCGTGCCCTGGGTGGCCTCTGGACGTCTGGGGCCTGGACCTCCGTGGGCCTTGGGGACGGGTCTGTGGCTCCTCAAACTTATTATTGAATGTTTTAATAGAGAAACCTTACATACACAAGCGCGCATATATACACACACAGGTGATCACAAGGTGTTTGCATAAAGACGGACTCAGGTGTTTTCAGACACATTGACTGGGGCTGTGGTTGACACTGAACTCTCTTGAACTGGTGTATACGTATACATTTGAAGAATATCACAAATGCTGTATATTCATATGTCGTTTGTTGCTGTTGTATCTTTTCTCCCTGTTTTGCTTGTTTGTTTGTGCTTTATTTGCAGGTCTAGAAGTGGACTCTTCACGTCTCTTGTTCTCTTCTTTTTCTGTTTACTTTCTCCCCCATCCCTCTTTCTGTACCCTTCCCTTCACTTTCAGGCTCCGTGTCCAATCAACCATAACAATATTCTAATAAAGATTTTGGGGGTTATATCAAAAATCAGGAGGAGTTTTATAGCAGTGGCTGTAACCTCTCACCTGAAACAGCAACACTGTTGGGCTGGTTTTTGGCACTCAGACATTATTCTGTTTGCTCCACAGCCGGACAGGACACGGGGTAAAAAAACAAACAAAAAAAAAAAAACAAAAAAAAAAACAATGGATGGATCCTCAGACCAAACTAAGTTCTCAGATACTCGTTTGATTGATGCTACGCTTCAGCTCTCTGACCTTCTTCACACTGACAGGCTAAAAGACCAGAGGAGACATCTTTAATTAGCCACAATTCACAGCTGTTTGAAAATGACTCGGAGAAATCAGATATTCTGTAGAACCCTCTGGAACGTCTCTAGAACATTCAGACTACATAGAAAATACACAGATCAAAGCAACGTGACAATATCATCAATATGTGAGCAAAAGACTAGAAAGAATCAAAACATCTCAATCTAAATAATGTGTCTGTAAAACTCAGTGTGTGACCAAGGGATCAGGAGGTCAGAACATCCTAAATACTCAGTTCAAGTCAGGAGGAGCAGAAACCACAGAACCAAATCAGAGAAACAGTCTGAAGATCTCTGGACCAAAGAGCATGAAGGACAACATGTGGACTCTACAGGTCTGGGCTCTGTGGACACATAGAGACAGCCTAGAAGAAAGGTCTCCTATCCAACTCCTCACTGGAACCTTTTGGAGCTAAAGTTCTCAGAGTCTGGATCCAGAAAGGTTCCAGTTTCAGGAGTAAAGAGTTGGAATCATCTCCTCCACCAGGCGGTTTCAGGACCGCGTCTACAATCAGCTGTTCACAGGAACATTCTTCTTCACTTCTTAGGAACTTTGCTCAGGGACACATTTAGTTGTTGCTCCACTTTTTAACAGCTCATTGGTTTCAAAGAGTCAACATTTAGCTGCTAGCTAAACTCCATGGTGCAGACTATTTCCTGGACTTGGACCAGCCTGCAGGTCTGGTTCTGAGAGACCAAGTGTTCTGGTCTAGCATCAGTTAAAGCTCCTCATCCTACAGGCTGCTCCTCTCTCACACCTGGAACAAGATTCTAACAACATTCCTGCTGCTGGACACACTTTTCCACGTCTCCAAAGAAAAGTTCCTCCTGAATGAAGTGAGTGTCAGGAGGGTTCTGGTACCAGGACCAACACAGAGGAACTTTAAGAGGAACCAGACCCAGATGCTGCAGCAACAGCAGGCAGGATGTGGAGGTCAGGCTGTGTGTTGGTTTCTGCTCAGTGCTGTCAGATCATGATGGAGGCATCAAAGACTGACTTTAAAAAGGCCCCAGGCTGAATGTCTCTGGACTTCTGGACCCTGAACTGGTTCTACAGTTTAACACCAGTTTCCCTCTCAGACAGCTGGACGGTGGACACAGTTGGGTTTCCATCAGAAGAGTTTCAGGCC
>SSNR01000826.1:42609-65275 GCA_006937965.1 Callopanchax toddi | reverse complement strand
AGCCCCGCCCACTGCCTCAGGTGTGCTCCTGACTCCACCCCCTGTCAGTCTGGACTCTACTGGTTTGACTGGTTCTATGAAAAGTTGTGATGGTGACAAAAACAGGATGTTTCTGCTAAGATTTTCAGATTAAAAGCCTGTGATGACACAGTGCAGAGCTCTGGTTAAAGAGAATGGATGCAGCTCTTTTCTCTTGGAGTCTCAGAAGTTCTGAACTCAGTGGAAATAAAGTCAAAAAGACTCTGAGAAGTAGTTTCTGTCTCTGCAGCAGAGAAACACTTCATGTAGTTAAAAAGATCCTGATCCGGTGAGTCCGGTCCAGATGTTTCTAATGATTTTTCATCAGAACCTGTAAATGTCTTTATGGTGAACTCCTGTGAATCAGTGAGTTTCTCTGTAAACTGATCCACTCTGTGCTCTTAGTGTCACTTTGACAGGTTGTTCTTTTGCTTCTCTTGTTTTTGTGATCGTCTCAGGTGTCAGTCAAGAAAAAAGACACAGCTAAAGGCTCCGCCCCCTTTGACAAACTCTGCTGGAGGCCTGAACTCTCCCAGGATCAAACCCACCTCTACACTAATAAATAATCCATCTGGACTGGATCAGGTCTCATTTCCTTCTCCTTTAGTCCTCCAGTCCACAGAGAACAGCTGACTCAGGTCAACAGTAGAAGAAGAAGATTGTTGTTGTAAACTCACCTTGTTTTCCTCCTGCTGCTCCGTCAGTCGACTGGAGTCTGAACTCACTGGATCCTTTCAGTTTCATCGTCTCCTCCCTCTGTTCCTCTCCCTGATCACCTGAGCAGAGCTCCGCCCCCTCTCCAGGTACAGGAAACAACAACATCATCAGCTGACTGAGTGAGAGAAGAGTTTCCCTCCAGGTCAGTCTAACAGATCAGAGCTGATATTCAGAGGATTTACATCTTTGATCAAACTTTTCTATCAAACTCTTTCAAACATTCAAACCTCTGACTGAAACTGGAGCTGCTGGAAGGAGATCAGGACAAAACCAGCAGACTTTTCTCCTCCATGGAGACTCGCTGGTCTGAAGGTTGTTAGCTCTGAACCAAACGGAGGTGTGGAGCTAAAACCAGCTCCTCTTCCATGAAGACCTGATTCCTGATCCTCCATCCACTTCTTCTTGGAGTCACATTGTTCAGGATGCTGTCTGTAAAAACTCTGATCCTCAGAAATGTTTGGTGACTAACAGGATGAAGGAAGTTCCTTCAGAGCTTTGATCCAGTCCAAGTCTTTCTGTGAAAACACAAAGTCACCTGGAGGTTTCTGCTCTGGTTCAGGTCTTTGCTCAGAGACTTGATCCATCTGGGTTTTTTCACACCTCCTCTGGAAAGATGGAGCTCCTTTCATCTCCACCAGCATCCTGTCAGATTAGTCTCTGAACCATGAAAATGTTGTTAGTCTGAAGACATTTTAGCAGCAGAGACTCTGATGTTCTGTCTGATCAGCTGATCTGAGTTCACCTCCACACATGGAAACTCTCCAGTCAGAACCTTTAGTTTGTGAAGGAGAAAGAACTGAGTGGAGCTCCAGTTTCTTCTTCACACAATCAGAAGCTTTAAACTGAGAAGATCTGAACTTTGTTTCAGCTTTTTCTCTCATCAGGTCTTTATTTAGGATGGATCTGATTTCCTCTCTGTCCTTCTGTGGATCTGATCTGGAGTATTTTGTCCTGTTGCATTCTGGGAACTGAGTCTCCTCAGGCTGGAGGCTTTCTCTGTCTTCTGTTCAACACTGACAGGATGAAGAGCAGCTGAAAGGAACCCACAGAGAACAAAGAACATTGACAACACTTGATAGAACAGAAGGGGCCTTAACTGGACATTTACAGGAGATTCTCTTCATTCACACAGAAAATCATCTGGATGGCTGTTGATTTACAAACATGTCAAATCAATTCATCCATCAAATGATCATCAAGCATCAAACATGGCTGCAGACGGAGCCTCCACTCCTCCTTCTGCTGCAGGACTAAACACAGAGACAGCCTGAAGACGCTGCTCAGGATCAGTGTGAGGACCATGAGGAAGAGCCTGAGGTAGAGGAGGACTTTCCAGACTCCCCACATTCCAGTCTGAAGCAGCATGTAGGGGACACCCTCAGACCTGATCCACACTGATGGTTCTTCATCCAGGATTCAAAGGATGAGGAAGACTTCTTGCTGGTCCAGAGCAAACCTTCTCCAGGATCAATCAAAGCTTGTCATTGGTTCATTTGAAGGACAGAGACTTTCTGACTCCATCAGATGTTCAGAGAGGAAAAGCTGTGACTGGGATGAAAAAGATGGAAGCAGTTGGTGTTTTGGAGCCATGAATTTCCATGGACAGCATGTCAGGATTGGACTTTGGATCTAACTAACTATCTGTTCTGCTTCCAGAACCGTCCTCAAGCTTCATCTGTTCCTTCACATCATCCAGTCCACTGGAGCTGAGGAAAGCTCAAAGGTCAGCTGCTCACATGTCTCTCAGAAGTTCCTCCATCCACAGGAAGTCACCTCAGCTCAGGATGGAGAAACAAGGTGGATTCAGTAACAACAGCTTGGTTCTGTTGAGTTCTTCATCAAGTGACTGCATGGTTTCCAGAGAGGAGCTGAGAAATGTAAAGCAGCAGAAGGTCAGAGGATGAAGGTCAGCTGATGTTTGGAGGACTTTTCTAACAGAGGAGCTCTTCAAGACGTGTCTGAGTCCAGCTGAGTGTTGGTCTGGATCAGCTGAGTGTTGGTCTGGATCAGCTGAGTGTTGGTCTGGATCAGCTGAGTGTTGGTCTGGATCAGCTGAGTGTTGGTCTGGATCAGCTAGAAGACTCATCAGGAGCAGAAGAAGCAGACGTTTTCATGGATGAAGGTTTTCGCCCTGCAGACACTTTGAACCATCAAAGCTTTAAAGAGACTCCTTCATTAAAACAGGACTTTTACTGATGTTGGATTTTGTAACGTGAAAGTTTCTTTGTTTATTGTTACACCCTCTGCAAAATTAGCTAGTTATTTTAGGTTTTATGGAGCGTCTCTGCGGTCCGACCTTCAATCATAACTAATAGTAAATTGCAGGAAAACTAGGTTCTTTGGAGCATTACAGGGAGTAGTCATGTACCCTTATTGACAGATGCAGACTGAAACAGCAATAAAAGACTTTAACAGTATTTATTCTCTAAATAGGATTAACAGGCAGTCAGTCTGACTGACTAAAACTACACTCACAGCCTCAGGTTTAATATGTTCAACCTCTTGTTCTTGAATGTTACTCAGAGCAGCAGCAAGGTGTTGATTGGTCCTTATCATCATGTGAACAATGTTCCACACCTGGTTGATTTAAAGTTTTCTACACATAAAGTTTGTTCCCTCTCTCCTCTTCTGATCTGTTTTTGTATGTTTTCTGCCTTCAGGTCATCCATGCAAAACAGAGTAGAGGAGGTGGAGAGTGATCTTTCTCTTTTACAGGCGTTGGCAGCAGATGATTGGAGGATGGAGCCCAGAAGCTGAAATCTAAACCTCTGACCCACTGAACACTGCTGGATTTAAATCAATGATTCCAGGAATCCCAGCAGCTTTAATGAAGCTTCAGTTTCCTTCAACCATCAGGATTTACTGAGTCTTCAACCTGCTGCCTCACAAAGAAAACCAGCAGTAAAGACTTCATCAGTGTGAGCTTCACTCCCTCCTGTACAGCTGAACTCGCCTGGTTTCCTGGAAATGAAAAGGGGCGGAGCCTCTCAGAGCAGGGGAACAGGATCAGGTAGAAACACAAACAGGTTGAGACTCCAGACAGAACAGGATGAAGTTCAGCTCCAAGTGAACGAGGTGAGTTTTAGTTGTTTTCTCCTGTCAGAGTGTCTGAGTGGGTTTTCTCTCTGAGGACTGTTGGAGGAAGAAGAGACTCGACTCAGAACTTTGATCCTAAACTGATCGAACTCTTCTGACTCAAAGTGTTTTTAGGAGGCTGAAGCTTTGGGCTCTGAGTCCAGATCCAATCAAGGTTCATTCTTTTCAGCTGGTTTTAGAGTCAGATGAACTCCAGATGTTCTGATCCACTTTGTTACCTTTAGGCTGCTCTTTAGAACTGGACTATTGAAAACTCCAGTCAGAGTTCTCAGGGACTTTGTGGTTTTCATTGTCAGCAGCTGGAATCAGAACAACTTGTAGCTCTGAGACGGATCACAGAGTCGTGTGATCAGCTGAGAGCTGCTGGGGGTGATTCTTCTCTCAGGTTCAGATCTCATTTCTCTGAAAGTTTCTTTTCTGGGAGATGAACTCAAACCAGCAGACAGAAAACCAGGAATTAGTTTTTGACTAACTTGTTTTTCCTGATTGTGTAGTGGTGACTCAGTCAGTCTACCTGCTTCCTCTCAGACCGACTGAGGAGGAAGATGGACGTTTCTGTGGAGGAAGAGGAGGACAGAGCAGAGTCTCCAGGATCCAGATGTCCGTCTATGAGGAGTGACCTCTCCAAAGAAAATCCTCCAGACCTCAGTGAACCTGGACCTTCAGACTCAAAGTAAGAAAGCTGTTGATCAGCTGATTGAACTTGTTGAAGTTCCTCCTCTCTGATGTCATCAACTAGAGACGCTGTAATCTGACCTCAGAGGACTTTTTGACCAACATGAAACCTTCTGATTCTCTGCAGCAGTTTGTGAGTTCAGAGCTTCTGAAATGGTTTCATCAGAGAGTTTCTCAGTGATGGATGTGATCTGTGTTTCAGAGGTCAGAACCACAGAAGAAGAGCAGAACCTCCAGGATCCAGCTGTCCGTCTATGAGGAGTGACTGGTCCAAAGGAATACCTCCAGACTTCAGAGAACCTGGACCTTCAGACTCAAAGTCAGTAACCTGTTCATGAAGGTTTTTCATTTCTTATTGAGTTCATTTAATCAGAATCTGGAGCTCAGACTACGACTGAACAGAATGGATTGAAACTCCAGGTTTCTCTTCATCCTGTATCAGAGATGTTAGAATGGATCTGTTGTTCCACTTGTTGATCAGTGATGATGAAGAAATGTCTTCACAGAGGGAGGAAGAGGAGTGGTGTTGGTGAGGAGGAGCAGCTGTCCTGCTGTTCTTTGTGTCAGGACGTCCTGAAGGATCCAGTCTCTACCAGCTGTGGACACTGGTTCTGCAGACGCTGCATCTCCTCCTACTGGGACCAGTCTGCTCCATCAGGACTCTCCTCCTGTCCCCAGTGTGGAGACAGATCTAGAACCAGAAGTGGACAGCAGACAGCCAATCAGAGCAGCTCAGAACAAGGTGAGGCGTTCAGGTAACCTGTTGATTTCAAACACCTTGTTGTTGGTTCAGAATGAAGATTTCAGATCTTCTAGAGATGATTCAGGTTGAAGCACCAATCAGATGTTGGAGGTTCAGATCTGCTCTGTGTCTCATGTCTCAGCAGATGTTGGTCTGCAGGAGGTTCTAGAAGAACATCAGATCAGTCTGAGGAGGAGATGTGAACGTGTGACTGAAGGAAGTGATGAACCAGGAAGTAGAACCCTCCTGAACAGGATCTACACTGAGCTCTACATCACAGAGGGACAGAGTGAAGAGGTTCAGACCCAACATGAGGTGGAGCAGCTGGAGACCGCTTCCAGGACCAAGAGGCTCCACGAGGCTCCAATCAGGGTCCAGGACATCTTTAAAGCCTTACCTGAGCAACATGGAGCCATCAGAGTGGTTCTGACCAACGGCGTCGCTGGAGCTGGAAAAACCTTCTCAGTGCTGAAGTTGACTCTGGACTGGGCCGAGGGCTTGGAGAACCAAGATGTCCACGTGGTGGTTCTGCTGTCCTTCAGGGAGCTGAACTTGATCAGAGAGGAGCAGTACAGTCTTCTCACGCTGCTCCAGGTTTTCCATCCAACATTCCAGAAGCTCCCAGCAGAGAAGCTGGCTGTCTGGAAACTTCTCTTCATCTTTGATGGTCTGGATGAAAGCAGACTTTCACTGGACTTCAACAACAGTCAGCTGGTTTCTGAGGTCACACAGAGGTCATCGGTCAACGTGCTGCTGACAAACCTCATCAAGGGGAACCTGCTTCCCTCGGCTCTGGTCTGGATCACTTCCAGACCTGCAGCAGCCAATCAGATCCCTCCTTCATGTGTCCACAGGGTAACAGAAGTACGAGGCTTCACTGACGCCCAGAAGGAGGAGTACTTCAGGAGGAGGTTCAGTGATGAAGAGCGCTCCAGCACAATCATCTCCCACATCAAGACCTCCAGGAGCCTCCACATCATGTGTGGAATCCCAGTCTTCTGCTGGATCACTGCTACAGTTCTGGACCACATGTTGAGCACAGAGCAGAGAGGAGAGCTGCCCAGGACCATGACTGACATGTACTCACACTTCCTGCTGGTTCAGACCAAGAGGAAGAAGAACAAGTACCATGAAGGACCTGAGACCAGTCCACAGGAGCTGACCCAGGCTGACAGGGAGGTTCTTCTGAAGCTGGGGAGGCTGGCGTTAGAACATCTGGAGGAAGGAACCATCATGTTCTACCAAGAAGACCTGGAGCAGTGTGGTCTGGATGTCACAGAGGCCTCGGTGTTCTCAGGACTTTGTACAGAGATCTTCAAGAGAGAGTGTGTGATCTTCCAGAAACCAGTCTACTGCTTTGTTCATCTGAGCGTTCAGGAGTTTCTGGCTGCAGTCTACATGTTCCACTGTTACACCAGCAGGAACACAGAGGTGATGAAGAACTTCCTGCAAGGATACTACAGATACTCGTCTCTGGATGACTTCCTGAACACCGTCATGGAGAAATCCCTCCTTAGTAAAAACGGCCACCTGGACCTGTTTGTTCGCTTCCTTCATGGCCTCTCTGTGGAGTCCAACCAGAGACTCCTAGAAGGTCTGCTGGGTCAGACACAGAACAGTCCAGAAACCATCGAGGAGGTCATCAACAACCTGAAAAAGATGAACAGTGATGGAGTCTCTCCAGACAGAAGCATCAACATCTTCCACTGTCTGATGGAGATGAAGGACCTCTCAGTTCATCAGGAGATCCAGGAGTTCCTGAAGTCAGAGACCAGATCAGAGGAACTCTCAGAGATCCAGTGTTCAGCTCTGGCCTTCATGCTGCTGATGTCAGAGGAGGTTCTGGATCAGTTGGACCTGGACCAGTACAACACATCATCAGCTGGACGACTGAGACTGATTCCAGCTGTGAGGAACTGCAGGAAGTTCAGGTGAGTCCAGATGTGTTGATGACATCATCAGTCAGTGTAGATCAGTAGTTTTAATCAGTCGTAGTTCTTAGAGCCGTGGGGGGGGGGGGGAGATTCTGTTCAGATGAAACATTTTTATAGAAACACCTGAAGAAGTTTACAGGTTGAAAAGGAAATGTAGAAATGTTGTTTTCCTCTGAGTTTGTTCATGTGGACAGATGTGGATTTGATCTACAAACATCTGCTCAGTTTCAACAGAAAAATAACGTTTGTGAATCAAAAAGAGCTGAAAGTCAGAATCAAAGGTTTAGAGTCTGATTCTGGACAGATCAACACTCTGCTGCTTCTTTCTGCATCAAAGGTTTGTTCAGGTTCTACTTGGTTGATTTTAGTTATTTTTTCAGGAACACAACAAATCCATCAGGTTCTTTTTTGTGAAGTGTGTCCACACACACCTCACTGCTACCTGTTAGAGCTCTGAACGGGACTGTTTCCTTAATCCTATAGTCCACCCAGTCCTGGGTGCTCATTTATAAAACTTGCTTACCCAAAAAATGGGCCTGGAAGTTGCGTTAAGTCACTTTTTACGCAAACTTTGGGATTTATAAAAGAAACCATATCAGAAAAAAGTGCGAAACTTTAAGCAAACTCTGGACCTTGCGTCAGCACATTTTGGAGGCTTGAAACCTGGCAGAGCAGCTGGTGAGTTGGAAAAATGGTGAATTTGATCGATCGAATGGGGTGACGATACATGGGGCCAGCTCCCCCCGCTGGCCCCATGTAGAAATCTTCTGAGTCCTCGATAGCAAGTGGCACATAATCTTCCATTCACCCCAGGAATCCATCATGTACCCGACCCGTTGCGTTTAGGGATGCTCAATATTGGCTTTTTTACCGATATCTGATATTGTCTAACTTTTAATTTCCGATACCAATATATACAAATATAAGCGTGGTAGCCCTCATTAAAAAAAAGACAAATACAGTATTTAATGCAAGGTGTGCCAAATAAATAAAAATCTCAAAAACTAAACATCAGATTTGTTACTTTTTGACTAGAGATGCTCCGATCACGTTTTTTGCTGCCGATCACCGATACCAATCACATTGATTGACTGTAAATTTCACATTGTAGTGATGATGAGGGCTAATGGCTACTTGATCTGTAAAAAATTAACCATATCTCCTTCATTTGGACAAAAACAGGACTTTTTCCAAGATAAAAAAATACAAAAACTAGAAGGCACCATGTAGACATCCATCCATCCATATAGAAATATATTATTTATAGATATGTATTTCCAAGCTTTATAGAAATCTATTATTTTAATTCATATAGAAATCTATAATTTTAATCAGATATCTATTACTTTTAATAATAGAAATCTGTTTTTATATATATTTAAATAATTTAAACATATATTCTTGAGCACAAGATCCCCATTAATGAGTTTGTGGTTGAAATAACGTTTAGAGAAGTTTTTTTTCTTCTGTTCAGACACAGAAAAGTCTACATTGTTTTTACCCTCTGGTCCATTTTATTCCCAGAAAGAACAAACTAATTACTGACAATGATCTGATCATTAAGGAGTCTACCTGCTCTCAGCTCCTCCTCCCTCTACCTGTCTGATCCACCTGCACTGCGCGCTGCTCTCTCCTCTCCACATGCGCCATGACGCGCGGCGCGGCTTTATCCTCTCCTCCCGGTGCATGATCAGCGAGCTCTTTTCCAACTCCGTCATTAATATTTAAATTATTGTTTTTTTATGCCAGTTTAAAGAATTATCTCAGTTTCCTGACAGTTTCCTGGTGTTGCACTGAGCAATGTGCTGAAGCAGCAGCAGCAACAGACTCTCTGCAGCTGCAGGAGGAGACGTCTCCTCCAGGACTGAGCTCCGAGTCCGAACCAACTATAATGGAGCGGTCCGTTCAGGGAACGGCGGATTTTCTGTGCGCCTAGTGACGTCTGGTTTAGGAGCTATTGATCGGCTGGTATAATCGGCGTGGAGAGGAGGATATCGGAATTTACCGATGACGTATTTTTCACGAATATCGGTCGATTTTGATCAGTGGCCGATCAATCGAAGCATCCCTAGTTGCGTTGAATCCGGACACGGGGCGCTCCCTTCGCCTTTCAAAAAGTGAAAAAAAAATCTTGTCAATTAAGTTGATCAGCAGCCCACTACATACATAATTAAATCCAGAGAAAATGCAGAAATTTGCTCCGGATAGTCAGACAGGACAAAGCAGCAGCAAGCAGCAGGAATCCAGGGGAGGGAGGAGAGAAAAATTTGCGTCTTCTCTCCTTGAGAGCGGAAGAGAAATGCTTTAAGACACAATTTCAGACTTGTAGACCCTTGCATACACACAAAACCAACAATCACCCCTCATCCCAGTAATGATAAGAACAAATAGCAGTTGCCCTATTTGTCTGTTCAGTTTTAGATCTGTGTTTTGAGTGACCCGGAAGTGTTCATGTAGGAGGGGGACAAGAAGTAGTTCGGGTTGTAACCAGTTGTAGGAGCTAAACTTATTAATCTGACTTAATGTTATTGTTATTCTTTTATAGTAGATTTGAATCCTGTTTGTGAAATTACAGCGCCTCCTACTGGACAATAATATAAGTCTGAGTTTTTTGTGCTAGTTAGGCAGATGGAGGATGCCTTGCAGCTAGTTTGGTTCTGTACAGTTTTTTGACCGTTAATCCTGAGCGTAACCAAAAGAGGACTGTTCAAGTCCTGCTCAGAGAACAAGTAAAGACCAAGATTCATCGTACTCTGTGTGGATTCGTGATTAACAACAATGATGGAAACACTATTGAAACAGAAACGCGTCAATTAATGAACAAACTAACTGAACGGGCATAATAAGTGGCTTTATCTGCCGTGTGTTTGTAGCCACTTACACCAGTGTTCCCAGCGTGACATGTACAAGTCTAAGCTTCTGTATATAAAGCTCAGTTTCTTCAAGCTACTAAAGAGTGTCGTTATTAAAGAACACACACACAAAAGACAAGATGGTGTCAGAAGATGGTCTTGAGGAGAGATAAGGAGTGAAAGTATGTGGTTCAGCCGCTGCAGCAAGCTATTACCGAAGCTAAGCTAACAACAAAGAGCGGTCGGAGCTGCAACCGGAGGAAAATAACAGCCTTGTCAAACCAGCCATGGAGGGATTACACCCACCACCCAACCTTCAGCTGACAGGTAATGTGGCTGAGAACTGGAGGAGGTTTAGACAAGGTTTTGAAATATACTTGGCTGCAATCGGAGCTGATGAGAAGAGTGAAAAGACTAAAGCATCTGTCCTTCTGCATGTTATTGGTGAAGAAGCACTCAAAGTTTATAATAACTTTACCTTTGAGTCTGATGCTGACCGCATGAAGCTCGATAAGATACTGGAAATGTTCGAAGCTTACTGCATACCTAAAAGAAATGTGACGTTTGAAAGGCACAGATTCTTCACATGTGTACAGAAAACAGGAGAGACGATTGACCAGTATGTAACTGAACTGAAGAACAGGAGTAAAACGTGTGAGTTTGGAGGGCTGACCGACTCGCTGATAAAAGACAGATTGGTCTACAGGATCCCAGATAATAGCCTTAGAGAGAGACTGCTAAGAGAGCCTGATCTAACTTTGGAAAAAGCGATGTCACTGTGCAGAGCAGCAGAGACGGTGAGGATGCAAGGTAAAGAACTGTTTGCTGAAAGTTGCAATGTGGATACAGTAAAAAAGGAGTCACAGAAAGCAACCAAAAAGAAACACAATGCTGCTGCAGGGCACAGTAGTGTAGAACTACAATAGCGGGCAAGGATGGATGTACAAAGGCTTGTGGTCACTGTGGCACTCAGCATGGCATAAAAAAATGCTCGCCATTTGGAAAAATCTGCAACAACTGCAAAAATAAAAATCATTATGCCAGGTGCTGCAATGGTGTAACACAGCGAAGTGCTGTTCATACAGTTAATGAGAGTGACTCTGAGGAATTTTATGTGGATGTTGTTAATGGATCTGACACAGAAAGAAAGGAGTGGTCAATGACTTCGCAGATAAATGATACGCAGATGACTGTGAAGTTAGATACTGGGGCGCAAGCTAATGAGATGTCAGAAGCAGACTTCAAGAAGATAAGACCCAGACCAAAACTACATCCAACCAAGGTGAAAGTGAAAGGTTATTCTGGAGCTGCAATACCAGTTAAAGGAAAATGCATCAATAAAGTGACACACAAGGCCAAAGCTCATGCACTCTCGTTCATTATTGTTCCAAAGGATGTCCAGGCCATTCTGGGCCTTGCTGCATGTGAGAGACTCAATCTGATAAAAAGAGTGCTTGTCATTGAAAGTGGGGGAGAGACGGACTGTGATGACATCATTAGCCAATAGGATTATGTTTTTCAGGGTCTTGGTTGTCTTCCTGGAGAACACAAGAGAGTAGAAGGGGACGGTAAATGTCAAAATTTGATGGATGTGACCTTTGACCTACTGCCACGCCCCCTTGACCCATGGGAACCGCCTGACCTCTTGACCTCTATTGTTTGACCTCCTATTGTTTGAAACCTTTTGTTCTAACTACCCAGGGTGCGAAACAGGGGACCCAAATTAAATGTCAAATTTGATGGATGGTGATCTCCCTATTGTGCGAACCTTTTGATGTGTGGGGACACATCCATTCAGGGTGTGAATCCTCCCTGCAGGAACCACCCCCTATCGCGTTGCTCCTCCCCAACACATAAGAAATGTTAAAAATGAATAAAAAGCGATACTGTATGTTTCTTCTTCTTAAGAATCACGTTACAGCCTCAAAATACAAAAAAATAAGCAACCTGCTTTTTAAGGTCACACCAACACCCCATGGTGTTGGTGTGACCATCTGTCATGATGGCAGCAGACTCCGGGGAGTTTACAGTCTTAGTTCTGTTGGATCTTTCTGCAGCTTTTGACACTGTTGATCACAGCACCTTAATGAACAGACTCCGTGACCTGGTGGGGATCTCTGGAACAGTTTTAGACTGGTTCAGATCTTACCTCTCAAACAGAAGTTTCAGTGTCCATATAAACAACATCATGTCAGATACTACAGATCTGTTCTGTGGGGTACCCCAAGGCTCTGTTCTGGGTCCACTCCTGTTTTTACTATATATCCATCCTCTTGGACAGATCATTAGTAGATGTCCCAATGTCTCCTACCACCTTTATGCAGATGACATTCAGCTGTACTGCTCCTTCAAGGACTCAGAGTTCTACAAACTGTCTGAACTACTGGAGTGTCTGTCAGCTATTACTAACTGGTTAGAAAATAACTTCCTTCAATTAAACCCCGAAAAGACGGAATGTCTGATTGTTGCCCCCGATAGGATGGTCCCTCTGATCAGTCAACATATTGGACATTTAAGTTCTGCTGTAAAGTCAAACCTGAGGAATCTGGGTGTAATTTTCGACCAATCAATGTCTCTTGAAGGTCACTCAAAACAGCTGGTCAGAAACTGTTTTTATCATCTGAGAAATATTTCTAAACTGAGAAAGTTGGTGTCAAAACCTGAACTGGAAATGGTTCTTCATGCTTTTATCTCCTCCCGTCTAGATTACTGTAACACACTTTTCACATGTTTGAACCAAAAAGCCCTTGACCGCCTTCAGCTGGTCCAGAACTCTGCAGCGAGGCTCCTCACTGGAGCAAACAGGAAAGATCACATCACTCCTATTCTGAGGTCTCTGACTGGTTACCTGTTAAATGTAGAGTTCATTTTAAAATCCTGACTCTAACTTTCAGGGCCCTACATGGTCAAGCTCCTCTTGATGTTACTGAACTGATAAAGCCGTACGCTCCAACCCGAGCTCTCAGGTCCACAGACCAGAATCTCCTAACAGTTCCAAGGACCAGATTTAAAAGTCGAGGTGATCGCTCCTTCCAGTCTGTTGCACCGCGACTTTGGAATGACCTTCCTTTAGTTTTACGCTGTATAGACAGTCTGGACTCCTTTAAAAAGCAGTTGAAGACCCAATTATTCAAAACTGCTTTTAAATAACTATTTTGTGTTCTCTTGTTGTTGTTTAATGATTTTGATTTGTAATGATATTTTGTTTGCTTTATTGATTTTATTTGTTTTATCATGTTTGATTCTGTTTTCTGTGAAGCACTTTGTGATTTTTTCTGTGAAAGGTGCTATATAAATAAACTTTACTTACTTACTTACTTACCCACATTCAGATCACGCCTATAGTTTTAAAGTCTATAGACCTGTAAGAATATCTAACTTTTTGGCTAGAAACCACAAATTTCAGGGTCTGTCACATACCTGTCACACACACCTAACAGGTCCAGAGAAAGATAGACTGGACTGTTAAGATGTTAAAGCTGTTTAGTTTTTCTTATTTAAAACTAGTTTGTCTTAGATCTGCATAAAATAAAACGGTCAACATTTTTTAAAGATACTGTGATCAATTGTGATTTCATGATAAAATGTTTTTGTTTTGTTTTTTGTAAGAAACTGAACGGCAGACCCAACCTCCAAGGAGATCTGACCTGGAATACATAAAGTGTTTCACTAAAAGCTACTTATTAGAAAATATTAATTTTTATATTTAGAAATATAAAAGTAGATGAAGTGAAGAGCAGTAATTTGTTATGAACATTTCTGTAGTGGAGGAGGGAAGTCTGCTAGACAGAAGGTGAAACATGCAGCTGAATAGAAAGTCCTTGCTGTTGGGCTCCCCCCTCAGCTTCTGCTGAAATGGTCTTAGACGCCTTTTCAACAGCCAATGGGAGTTGAGGAGACTGTTGCATCATCAATAGGAAAACAACATGTTCTTAACATGTTGTGAACGTGTAGTTAACATGCAGACAACGTGTTGTTTACACATAAACAACACGTTGTGAACGTGTCAACACGTTGAGTACATGCATCATCTAGACGTAAAAGTCACGTGAATTTGGCCCTTTTGGCTTTCCATACAGAGTATTATTATGCGTGTCAGTGGTAAATACAAGCGTGAGTAGTTGAATTTCACGTGCAGGTGTTTGATGTGCACACGCGAGATGGGGGAATCTTCAGCGGGAGGGGAAAATACACGTGTAGATGTCTAATCTGTGCTCTATGATTATTGTCAGCAATATACCTTCATAACCGAGCCTTACCCGGTATAAACACAGGGCGGCATTAGCTCAGTTGGTAGAGTGGCCGGTCTGGCAACCGGAGGGTTGTCGGTTCGATCCACTGCTCTGTCTGGTTACATTGTCGTTGTGTCCTTGGGCAAGACACTTCACCCGACTTGCCTGTGTGACTGCAAGTGAATGTTGGTGGTGGTCAGAAGGGCCGATAGCGCAGAATGGCAGCCTCGCTTCTGTCAGACAGCTGACTACAGACGTCTGTCGTAGTTTACCATCACCAGAGTGAGAATGAATAATGAAGCTTCTGTGAAGTGCTTTGAGTGTCCTAAAAAGCGCTATATACGTAAATCCAATGCATTATTGGTGTAACCCAGTGGATTTTCAGTCAAGAATAATCCATTTAATATTGTTATTTGACAAAGAATGTGTCAGTCAAACATGCTGAATCCAAGAAAGCCTTTGGTAGACTCAAGCAGGAAAAATTACTCCTGATTGGCTGAAAAAGTTACACAGCCCGCCCCCTGCTGCCGCATCGGGGACGGAGTCACGCAGTTCTTTCTTTTCTGCTGGAGAGGGAGAGCTGGACGCACGCACTCGGATCGGACCTCTGTCTATAGGAAATTGGAAGAGACTCGATCTGCGTGGACTGTGGCTGACCTCCCGGTGGAGAAAACACAGAAAATTGAGGCGCTCGGCTAGGTTTCTTAATTGGATTACAGCCGTTGGATTGGAACTGGATTCTCTCCCTGACGAGGGAGATGGCGAGCCGTCCCGTTTGATTCGAACCTGACCTTGGTCCTCGGAGAACAGGCTGTTCTCCCAGCACGAACTCTTGCAATTGTGCAGTGAGACTGTTCCGCACTACGCGACTTTTGGACTTTTGACAAAACTACTGACTAATAAGCCGGCTGGACCAAAACATATCTGAGCTCAGATAGGGACAATTTATTTTATTGTTATTTTAATTTCATATTGTTACTGTTATTGTTACATGTTGTTAACAATCTTTAATACAGTGCAACTTACTGTATCCGTGGCTCCACTCATTCTTTTGTGGTTACTGGTGTTCATTAATAATCAACCCTCCTCACGAACCTAGTCATTGGCCCAACTGGTAACGATCCTAAACAATTAATTTATATAATCTACATTGTAAACGGGTTACATTATTATTAGAAATTTATCAATAAAGTTGGACTGGATGAATGATGTCAGACACACAAATAGAAAAACAGAAAAAGTTAATCAACTTTTAAACATGAACCTGTCAGGCTCCAGTGAACTACTGTAATGAAGAACAGAAGAGAAAAATCAACATTCTGTCATTTTCTGTCAGCATGTTGACTTTAGAATGATCAACACATTGATTTGGTGTTTATTCTATTTGATTCATCTCTTTCAGGTTTGTGTTCAAATGTAACTAAATGCTCTGAATCCAAACAACATGTAGCTTTAATGTTTGAGCTGATCTTCAGACATTTAAGATCAGATTCAGATTAAATTCAGTTTCATCACTTCATGAAATCTCTGTGACTCATTCTGAAAGTTACAAACTACTGATGATCTTCCTGTTTCCTCTTCAGGCTGACTGACTGTATCCTCTCCAAGGAAAGCTGTGAAGCTCTGTCCACAGTTCTCAGCTCCCAGTCCTCCAGTCTGAGAGAACTGGACCTGAGGATCCAGGATTCAGGAGTGGAGCCTCTGTCTGATGGACTGAAGAGTCCAAACTGCAAACTGGAAACTCTCAGGTCAGGTTTCTCTGCTGCTCTGAAATATTTTCTGATGTTTCAGTTGTTCTCCAGACAGGTTCCCTCCATTGATGCATCTTCAGTGGGTTCATATTCAGAGACACAGCAGTGATTGACAGGTTTACAGTTCAATCACCTCACAGCATCTGGGAAGAGGCTTTTTCTGCTCTTGTTAGTTTAGACAGTCTATTATTGAGTGTTGATGAATGTTTGTGTTCTAGTTCTCTGTGTAGCGTTGCCAAATACGCTATAACCTCTGACCTCTGACCCCTGTGACCATCACAAACAATAATCCATCTTTTTCCCAATAGCTCGGATTATAATGACTCTTTATCATGTTTTAACCTGAATCAACATTCCTCCAAGGGTTCGGTCGTGCCGGAAGACTCCACAGGACTCTTTAGTTATAATAATAATAAAACTTAAAGACTTTTTGTGTCTCTTCCTAAAATGACACTTTAATCTACTGCTCAGAAATGTCTTTAATATGATTAATGCATTTTCTTCCACAGTATTATGAATGTTTGATCCAGCTTCAGTATTATTTGTACTTTGCTAAAAGGTTAAATCAACATTATTACTCATATTTACTTATTCAAGTGAACTGTCGTTTTAAAGATCTGGGTCACGTGACTTAGTAAACTCCTTCCTCATAGGGCCACGTAGTCACACGTCTCCTTTAACTGCCTTCCATTCCCGGAAGTTCTGAGTTCTCTGTCTGCCCTACACTGAGACAACATCTCAGCTGTTTTACTCGCTACAACAGCCGAATTCTCCACCTCCACGCCGTCCCATCGGACTCTCCAGCGGCGTCGATCCCGGAGCGGCGTACAGTGAGTCACCCAATCTGGTAAAGCTGAAAGGCCTACTTTGATAAGCTCACTTACACCGTAGCTTACCACAAGTAACTCCTCCTCCCTAGTCTCATAACATCATGCGGCTCAGATTGTCTCGTCCCGTCTTCTTCCGCTTATCCAGGTCCGGGTCGCGGGGGCAGCAACCCAATTAGGGAGTTCCAGACGGTCTTCTTCCCAGCCACTTCTACCAGCTCCTCCGGCAGGATCCCAAGGCGCTCCAGGGCCAAACCAGAGATATATTTTCTCCAGCGTGTCCTGGGTCGACCCGGGGGCCTCCTGCTGGCAGGACATGCCTGAAACACCTCCCTGGGGAGGCGTCCAGGGGGCATCCTAACAAGATGCACGAACCACCTCAACTGGCTCCTTTCGACATGGAGGAGCAGCGGTTCTCTCCCAAATGTCCGAGCTCCTCACCCTATCTCTAAGGCTGAGCCCAGCCACCCTGCGGAGAAAACTCATTTTGGCCGCTTGTATCTGCGATCTCGTTCTTTCGGTCATTAACCAAAAGCTCTTGACCATAGGTGAGGATTGGGAGGTAGATCGATCGGTAAATCGAGAGCCTTGCTTTACGGCTCAGCTCCTTCTTCACCACAACAGACCAGATCAGCGTCCGCATCACTGCAGACGCTGCCCCAATCCGCCTGTCGATCTCCCGCTCCCTCCTTCCCTCACTCGTGAACAAGACCCCGAGATACTTGAACTCCTCCACTTGAGGCAGGATCTCTCTCCCGACCTGGAGTTGGCAAGCCACCCTTTTCCGACCGAGAACCATGGCCTCAGACTTGGAGGTGCTGATCCTCATCCCAGCCGCTTCACACTCGGCTGCGAACCTCCCCAGCAAGAGCTGTAGGTCAGAGTCTGATGAAGCTAGGAGGACCACATCATCTGCAAAAAGCAGAGACGAGATTCTCCTGTCACCAAACTCGACACCCTCCACACCACGGCTGCGCCTAGAAATCCTGTCCATAAAGGTTATGAACAGGACCGGAGACAAAGTGCAGCCCTGGCGGAGTCCAACCCTCACTGGGAACAGGTCCGACTTACTGCCGGCTATGCGGACCAGACTCACACTCCTCTGGTACAGGGACTGAATGGCCCTTAGCAAAAGACCATCCACCCCGTACTCCTGGAGTGTTCCCCACAGGGTGTCCCTGGGGACACGGTCATAAGCCTTCTCCAAATCCACTAAACACATGTGGATTGGTTGGGCAAACTCCCATGACCCCTCCATCACCCTAGCGAGGGTAAAGAGCTGGTCCACAGTTCCACGACCAGACGAAAACCACATTGCTCCTCTTCTATCTGAGGTTCAACTATCGACCGGACCCTCCTCTCCAGTACCCTGGAGTAGACCTTTCCAGGGAGGCTGAGGAGTGTGATCCCCCTATAGTTGGAACACACCCTCTGGTCCCCCTTCTTAAAAATGGGAACCACAACCCCGGTCTGCCACTCAACAGGGACTGCCCCCGATGACCACGCAATGTTGCAGAGACGTGTCAACCACGACAGTCCTACAACATCCATAGCTTTGAGATACCCAGGTCGGATCTCTTCCACCCCCGGGGCTCCGCCACTGCATAGTTTTTTGACTACCTCAGCAACTTCTGCCCCAGAGATTGGACAGTCCATCCCCAGGTCTCCCAGCTTTGGTTCCTCATAGGAATGCGTGTCGGTGGGATTGAGGAGCTCCTCAAAGTATTCCTTCCACCGTCCGACTATAGCCCCAGTTGATGTCAGCAGCTCCCCGTCCCCACTGTAAACGGTGTGAGCGAGTTGCCGCCTTCCTCCCCTGAGGCACCGGATGGTTTGCCAGAACCTTTTTGGAGCCGACCGATAATCTTTCTCCATGGTCTCACCAAACTCCTCCCACGCTCGAGATTTTGCCTCAGAAACTGCCACTGCTGCACCCCGCTTGGCCCTCCGATACCCATCAGCTGCCTCTGGAGACCCACAGAGAAGCCATGCCTTGTAGGCCTCCTTCTTCAGCCTGACGGCTCCCCTAACCTCTGGTGTCCACCAGCGGGTACGGGGGTTACCGCCACGACTGGCACCGGCTACCTTGCAACCACAGCTAGCAACAGCCGCCTCAACAATCGCAGAGCGGAACAAGGCCCATTCGGACTCAATGTCCCCCACTGCTCTCGGGGCGCGGTCGAAGCTCTGCCGGAGGTGGGAGTTGAAGACCATCTTGACAGGTTCTTCTGCCAGGCGTTCCCAGCAGACCCTCACTATACGTTTGGGTCTACCAGGTCTGCGTAGCATCTTCCCCTGCCATCTGATCCAACTCACCACCAGGTGGTGATCAGTTGACAGCTCCGCTCCTCTCTTCACTCGAGTGTCCAAAACATACGGTCTCAGGTCAGATGATACAACTATAAAGTCAATCATCGACCTGTAACCTAGGCTGCCCTGGTACCAGGTGTACCGGTGGGCATCCTTATGTTCGAACATGGTGTTCGTTATGGCCAAACTGCGACTTGCACAGAAGTCCAAAAACAGAACACCACTCGAGTGCAGATTTGGCGGACCGTTCCTCCCAATCGCGCCCCTCCAGGTCACACTGTCATTGCCCACATGAGCGTTGAAGTCTCCCAGCAGGACTATGGAGTCCCCAGTAGGAGCGCTATCCGGCACTCATCCCAGAGACTCGAAAAAGGGTGGGTACTCTGAGCTGCTATTTGGTGCATAAGCACAAACAACAGTCAGGACCCGTTCCCCAACCCAAAGGCGCAGGGAAGCTGCCCTTTCATCCCCCGGAGAAAACCCCAACATACAGGCAGAGAGTCTTGGGGCTAACAGAAAGCCCACCCCAGCCCTCCGCCTCTCACCCGGAGCAACTCCAGCATACAAGAGAGTCCAACCCCTCTCAAGGACTCAGGTTCCAGAGCCAATGCTATATGTCGAGGTGAGCCCGACTATATCTAGCCGGTATCGCTCAGCCTCTTCCACAAGCTCCAGCTCCTTCCCCGCCAGAGAGGTGACGTTCCATGTCCCAATAGCCATTTTTTGTGTCCGGGGATCGGACCGCCAAAGCTCCCGCCTTGGTCTGCCATCCGATCCAAATTGCACCGGAACCTTCATGTTCCTCCTGCAGGTGGTGGGCCCACAGGTGGATGAGCCCATGTATCCAGTTCGGGCTGGGCCCGGCCACCAGGCGCTCGCTCACGGGCCCCAACCCCAGGCCTGGCTCCAAGGTGGGACCCCGGTAACCCTCCGGGCCGGGTACACTGGATAGAACTTCCATGAAGAGTCTTTGAACCGCACTTTGTCTCACCCCTCCCCTAGGACCAATTTGCCATGGGTGACCCTACCAGGGGCACAAGTGCCCCAGACAACATAGCTCCTAGGATCATTAGGGCACTCAAACTCCTCCACCATCATAAGGTGACTGTTCACAGAGGAGGCGGCTCAGATTGTTAAAACTTATTTTAAGATCAACTTAGAACACCATGACATCGTGTTGACAAAAGCTTAATAGCCTTGCTACCTCACTGCTAACTGTTTGTAACTGTTTGTCCGTCTCTTTTTATAATAAAACCTGTAAAGTCTTATTAACGACCCAGACTTCAATTCGTCAATATCAAAATACATAATCTACTCACTGTAATATCAGACAGAACCTGGATCCCGGTGAAAACCATTATTTTAGTCAAGGTATCCAAACCAAACCAGTTCTGTGTAAAACAGACAAAAACTAATCTAATAACCTCACAGAAGTATGAAGCATAAACTTAAAAAGTTTAAAATGCTACATCTGTCATCAAAAAGTCACTCATTTTTCACATCTATGTTCTCATCTCTATCTCCTCTTCAGGTTGAGTGTCTGGAACCTTTCAGATGAAAATGTATCAGCTGTGAGTTCATTTCTCACCTCCCAGTCCTTCACTCTGAGACAGCTGGACCTGAGTAACTCCAACCTGACAGATTCAGGAGTCAAGCTGCTGTCTGGTGACCAGAAGAGTCCTCACTGTCAGCTGGAATCACTGAGGTCAGATGGTTTGGTACTAAAGCAGAGTCTGAGTTTGGATCAGGAAAGATGTTATTACAAAAGAAAGATGTTCAGTTCAGTTTTTATATTGGAAAGAATAACAAGTCATCTCAGGATAATAGAAGAAAAAAAAACATCAACAACACCAATAAACTCAGACCAGGATTTAGGAGGATCAGCTCAAAGTCAGTTTGAAATTGAACCTGTGACCTTCTAGCTGTGAGACAACAGAGCTACCAACTGCAACCACCACACACTGATCATTTAGAAAACCAGAATGTAAGTTGCTGAGTGTCAGCCAGTCGTCAGGATTAAATGAATGTTCTGATCATGTCTAAAGTTCCTGCTCATGGTTTTGTTGTTGTTTTCTGGTGACCATCTGAGCTACAACAGGTCTGGCTCACTAGTTTGGATTCAACTCAGCAAAGGTCCAATTCAGTTCAGTTGATTTCTATCTGAGCAGTTTACAACTAAAGTCACCTGAAAGCATCAGACAAGAAACAACAAATCATGATATCAGGTCCAGATTTCAGCTGATTGTTTGAACCAGCAGGTTGGATTGACTCTGGACTTCAAAGCATTCTGAGCAGCACAGTAGGAGGGCGACAGTAGAAAGGAAAAGTCCCTTTGAACGAGAGGCACCCAGCTGCATCAAAATGGCGCACGAAGCTCCATGACGTCGCATGAACCTCCATGACGTCAATTACCGGAAGTGATCGTTTGACCCGGAAGTCCCGTGACCGTAGTAGCCAATAAAGCGCGCCCGAAAGTTTTTCTATCCGAAATCTTTGCTGTGGAGACAAAATGAACGTAAGTAGCTTATATATAAGTTCTATCTTTTTAAAGATGGATTTTATAATCGTAGCATATGAGTAGAGGTAAATGGAGTTTCTTTTTCTCGTTTCTCCGCAGAGTTTTTCTCTCTGAATGATTCTAAAGTAAGCTAACCCGGACTTTTGAATGTTTCCTTTTAATCACAAACAAAGGGTTATTTTTCGTAATGCTTTTCAAACTTTATAGGTCAAGTCAGATTATAACTAGCAGACACGGGGATATTTAAATAAGTTTAAAATGCAAATACAAATAAATTGCCAGAAACAGAAGTTATTCACGCCAGTACAAAGTATACATTTTAATGAAATAAAACCTTACCAGCTACTCATCTTTTATTTATCAAAACATTTCAAGTTCCGTCGGGCTTCCTCGTTTTAATCTTATGGAGAACTCTCAATGAGAAAGGAGTCCAGGAAGTACAAGAGTCATTGATTAAGCTTTAGTAGCTATATCTTAGTCAGATATTGTTTTAACTGAATCAGTTGTCAAATTAAACTTGTTTTTCTTTAACAAACATGAGCAATCATGTGAACAATATCTTTTTAATGCTTTATGGGATGTATAGGAATGTAATATTACAGCTGAAGCTAGCCCTTAGACAACATAGTTTACCAGAAATTAAAATGGTTTAAGACATTTTAGTTCTGTGGATACTGGAGACAGCTGTATTTTGTCCTACTGTATTTTACTTATAGGTAAAACATTATCAATGTACAACCTATCAGATTTTATTACATACCAATGTTTACTGATCTTGTCGTGTTTTGCAGATGCATATCTCGATTGTAAAAGAGGCTGCCTTCCTCCAGAGAAAACTGCTGTTGTCTGGGTTTGGGTGTCCTCTCTGCTCCAGTGTCATCACACCAGGTGATGATGTCATCACACCAGGTGATGATGTCATCAGAGGCACTTGATGAACCACACAGAGAACGCAGTGCATTTCCAGGGTATGTTGGTGAAAAGTGTCTGATTC
>SSNR01000825.1:83737-95836 GCA_006937965.1 Callopanchax toddi | reverse complement strand
GGTCAGAGGTCAAAGAGTCAGAGGAAAGGCCAGACCTGAAGCCATTTCCCCTGAAGGTTCATTCAAACATCTGATTGGATCTCTTTGTCTCTGTCACCCAGCAGGTTCCTCTGGTATTCTGGGTTTGTTCTGATGGTTGGTTTTTATTATCTGGTTACAATAAACTCATGTTTAGTTGATTTTCCTCTGGTCTTGTCAATCAGATCCTTTTTATGTCTTTTAATGACATTTTCTTCCCGTTGCTTGAACACATGTTGCTAAACTTTGCTCATTGTGCCAAAACTCTACACACAAGTAAACAAGACACAACACTGGGAAATATACCATTCACATCTGTGTCAAAGTGAAACTCTATCAACACTCAACAGTCCTTTGTCAAAAGGTAACTGATGACTAAATGACACATACTGGCATCTTAACACATCACCTTAATACATACACTTTCAGATCAGGGGGACACACTGGTCTACTTCATAGAAAACACTGCAGTCTTTGATTTTCACTCTTTATTCAGAAGGAACATTTTCAAACACAAAGCTAATCAGCCTACTCAATATTGTACATTGCATCACTGTACATTACAGTAACATGAAGTCAGAAATCTGACTCTCTTTAAATCACATTCTGGAATAGATCACTGTCAGTGTGTTGCTTTCTACTCAGTCTGGAAGAAAAGCTACTTTGTCAGAAGTGGGATTTGAACCCACGCCTCCAGTGGAGACTGTGACCTGAACACAGCGCCTTGGACCGCTCGGCCATTCTGACTGTTTCTAGTCAACTCACAAGAGAGCAGTACAACTAGTAGTCTGATCTTCCTTTGACAGAGTCAATCAGTGAGTCCATTTTCACAGTGTTTGACCTTCATCTGTGGTGGAGACTCACAGAAACTAGTTAGAAAATCACATTTCCTTCACATCACAATCTGTCACTTTCATAGTTTAGAAACTGAATGAGATTTCTTACAGATGCAGTTTGTAACAGGTTATCGTCTCATTGGTTTGTCAGAGAAAGTCATAGAACAAAACCTGTCTGTCAGAAGGGACTTTGGAACTTTAGACCAAAAATGGAATTGGTCCACTTAATGCAGCTCCATGGATTTAAAGGAGAGGTGGGGCACCGCTGGATCTAGGAGAAATCTGAGTGATTGGTCAGAACCTGGTGGTGGTGCTCAGCGCCCTCTAAAATGATGACATCACTTTGTAGCTGTAGGTGTAGTTGTTGTGGCCGAGTGGTTAAGGCGGTGGACTAGAAATCCACTGGGCTCTGCCCGCGTAGGTTCAAATCCTGCCAACAATGCTGGAAACTGCTAGATGTGGTCTAGTGTTTTCAGAAATCACAATGTTTCTACTCTGTTTAATGGAATTTGTATCAAACTGGTGGACTTTAGTTAGTGGTAAATCAATGGAGGAGTCAGAGGAAACTGTAGATTCTACCTAGATATCAAAACACCTACTAATCCCTAAATGTACTGCTGGAGTCAACAACAGGTCAAAGGTCATGGTTCTGCTCAGCCCACTATTACCAGAGTGCTCACTTACAGACCCACAACTAACGTCTTCAAACAAAAGCCTTGTTTACATCCACTCTTCAGAACTCTCTCCGTCCACCTTAAATGGTTTGGAGTCAGAGACCCTTCCAGCCAGAACAACCTTCTCCTAGATTTGTATTTTCACAGCTGGATGGGCTTTATGCACAGAGTACTTAGTAGAACTTCCGGTTTAAAATTAACTCGCGCAACCATTTCCGGTTTCGTTTGAAACGTGAAGATTTCCAGAGTCAGAGTGCATTTCCAGCTAAAGATATTGTTTATAATCAAAACGAGTGATAGTATAGTATTTTATAGTATAGTACAGTATAATATATTTATATATAGTACTAAGAAATGAAGCCATCATACAAGTATCCGCGACGGGAATCCTCAGCAGCTGAGCACTGCTGTGTTCCGTTGTGTACGTCTTCAGCTAAATATAATTCAGTTCTTAGTTTTCACACATTTCCAAGGGATGAACAACTACGAAAGAGATGGATTGTGAACGTAAGAAGAGAGAACTTGATTATTTCAAACCGCACCCCTGTCTGCAGCCGACACTTTGCTGCACAAGATGTTAAAGAACCGAGTGAGGAAAGAGGGAGGAGGCGGCTACAGCCTGGAGCCGTTCCCGTTCTTTTTCACTGGAACAACTATTCTCTTGGTGATCGAAGACTAAGTGGGAACGTACAGCTAGACCAGAGGAAGTCGAAACTGGGGGAAAGTTGAAGTCAACGATCACGACTACTGTGTCGGTCCTGATCCAGCCTTTGTGGACAATCTACTGGAGGAAAATCAGAGGCTGCGAGAGGAAGTAGCTCAACTATGACAGCAGCAGGAAGAAATGTCCCTCTCACGTTTTGGGTTACAGCGATTTGCTGGTTCTGACGTGGACATTCGTTTTTTCACCAGGTATGTTCATTTGTTAGTTATGTTATACTTGTAGACAAGGATTGGGAGCCCTCTCCTGATCTAAAATAAGCTAGAAACACCGGAAAGAGCAGACCTCCGCCGAGGCAGCTCAGCACACACGAGACGTTGTTCCAGATCACCCCAAATCTGATCACTTTGTCCCACTACAGACATTTACTGAATATTTATTCATAATCAGTCAATAAAAGTTTCTAAATCTGACAAAAACATAATTTCATTAGCCGAGGTACTATTTTTCATCTAACATCATCAAGGTGGCATTGTTTTTTTTAATATTGGTATGAAAATAGTTCAGTTATTATACAGGAGGTAGTATAACTGTTTAACTGAAAAAATATACATGTCTGATGCTAAAGAAGGTTTTATACTTAAAAATGTCAAAGTGGGTCTATGTCATCAGAAGCACCATACAAATTATAGATTTATTTCCCCTGCTTATCCTAATTTACAAAAAATATCCTCAAGGTAAATAAAGTCTCTATTTCTTTTCAGGTTTGCATCTTATGACCACCTGATGCAGTTTTGGGAGGTCATTCATCCATCGCTGAAGTACATGATCCGAGTGACCAGGTCCACAACTGAGGACACCACCGACACAATCCTCCCATGGTATGTCCAGAATATTTGATTTCTAAAATACGTAGATCTTTGCATAAATATATAGAGGACGCCCATGCACAATCTGTTAATAGATTTTAAAAAATTGACTAAGTTCTGAAAATAATCAAATTGAGGGAAAATGTATTTTTTTGGAAATAAATGTTTCATATATTTCAGTTTCAAATGTCTTACCAGATTTCTTTTATTACATCTACTTATTTATGTGCACATTGTAAAAAAAAATCTCTACATCTATTTAGGTACATAAATGTGGCGATAAATATGAACAATTAATAAATGTGAAAATAAAGACATAATGAAATATCAAAAGACATGTGTTGGCACTGAGTAGGGGTAAAAATTATTCAGATCTTCTGCTCCTTATTCATGGAATCATCTCCAAAACCAACAGAATCTGAAGGAACTCATCTCAGTGAATGAGTTTAAACAGGCATAAACTTTTTTTTTTTAGAAACTCATATCTGGATGTAAATGCTCTGATCTATGATTTCTGTTATTGACTCTGCTGATTGTTCTGTTGATTTTCTTGATGTCCTTTTGTTTTCTATGCTGTGGAAAATGTTTTCTGTATTTGTGTTGATCATTGTTGCTGGTTGAGCTGCAGCCTGTCTTGACCAGGACACTCTTGTAAATGAGATGTTTAATCTCAAGAGTCTTTGATGTTTAAATAGAAAAAAAAAAGTTTTAATAAAAAATTACAATTTCATTCATTTATTTTTTAGATATATAATTTCTATTATAATCTCATAGCCAACAATTTCTTACTAATCTTGTTTTTCATAGGGACAGGCTCTACACCCAGTAGATGAAATGTTCCTGTTCCTGAACTACCTTGCCCATGGACTGAAGCAGAGGGACCTTGCAGACCGCTATCAGATCCACCAATCTACTGTGAGCAGAATCATTCTCACATGGAGTAACTTTTTGTTGTCTGTTCTGGGGGCTCAGAGAATCTGGATACCACAGGAGAAGATCAGAGAGTACCTACCTTTAGAGTTCACAGACTATGCTGACACCACTGTGATCCTGGACTGCACTGAGCTGAGGTGCCAAACTCCATCATCTCCACTACTACAGAGTGAAGTGTACTCAAACTACAAGTCCCACTGTACCTTGAAAGGAATGATTGGCATTGCACCCCATGGTGCTGTGACCTTTATTTCCCCTCTCTATGCTGGTTCAATAGACCCTGTGCACGTTAGCAAATGCTACTTCCGGTGGGAAGACTCCTGTCCAGTGTTTTATTTCCGGTTTGATATTCTTGCCTTGTCGCACCCTATTTACGGTCTTGTATTCCCGAAGAAGTCGACAAAATGAGTGGACTAAGCGGCGATTTAAATTTTTCTAGATGTCTGGGGCATTTGCCTAATATTTCTGTTGATGATGTTCACCGACTTGTTGATAGTTTTTCCCTGCGCCAAAGAGCAAACAAGAGAAAGGCTTCACATTTTATATTTCGCAGGATTTATCTCATTTTGAAGGTAAGTCACAACCCTCCCCATCGTCAATACTTACAGTTTGAGACCCTTACCAACGTAAATTATTTGTGTATATGCTGTGGCTTTTTTACGGTTTGTTTACATGCTGTGTAATCCTCCGCTGACGGTCGCGGTTTGGAGAACCTGTTTAGAAGCTGCAGGTCGCTCGGTTCCTATTCGATTGATCTAACACCGGGCCCATTTAGCACATAAATCCATAGGATTAGACACTAAATGAGTCCATCAGCCAGTCATCATATAGAAATAAAAACTCTCCGGAGTGGAGCGCAGCGCAGTGAGGCACAGCTCTGTGCGCTTTGCGGGACTCTGTATAATATTAACGTTCATTATGATGTCATGAGAGAGAGAGATGAGGTGTTCACAACCTTCCCCATCGTAAATCCTAATATATAGCAGAGGTCCCGTTAACCGGAAATTTTCCGTATTTAACCGTTTTTTTTTTTTTTTTTTACTTTGACGGAAAGATCTGAAGGGCGCCGGTCATTCTGACAGGTTTGCGCACGAGCCTGCCCGTCCATACCGTCATAGGAAATCACTGAATTGTCCCCTCTAATAATTCGAACCAAGGATGCAGAAATAGCGCAGCATCTCCACCAACTAATACCTGCAGCCCAGACTGAGGTTCTGTCCTGCTGAGCGCAGACCTGTGATCCAGACGTCCTGCGCTCTGCAGCAGAAGAACACTGGTCCACCATCAGGTGTCAGACCCGAACCGCTCAAACGCCCCTTTGCAATCCGGTGCTCAGCACGCGATCAGATATGGATTAACTACACTTCCTGTTGTAATGCGCCCTCAGAGTAGCGTTCATAGGCTGTGGAGGCTTGTTGACACGCAAAATATGCTCCGCGAGCTGCGCGCACATAGAACTGGACTCCAAACACGAGGAGGTCTGCATTAAACAGCAGCGCCAGGTTTTACCCTGAGTATCTCAATGAAAAATATGTGAACCCCTCATCCCTCTCTCACTGTCTCTCATGATCTCATAATGAACGTTAATATTCTGTAATCAGAGTCCCGTGGAGCGCACAGAGCTGCACCTCGCTGCGAGGCGCTCGACTCCAAACAGAGTTTTTAGAAATGTCTATAGGATGACTGGCTGATCGACTCATTTAGAGTCTAATCCTATGGATTTATGTGCTAAATGGGCAATGTTTGGGCAATAATGCTACTGAAAATGTAATTATTATAATTTTTAAAATTAATAAGTGATGGATAAAAATAGATTATGACCGGATTTTTTAAACCCTGTCAGCCAAAATGACGGAAAACCAAAAAGTCTAGCGCGACCTCTGATATACAACGACCATTTTTTAACCCGATCCTTTCCTTTTCGTAATTTGGACATGATTCTGTAGTCCATCTTCGCAGTAAGGATTTACCATCAAATACAGCTACCGGAAACGAAAGACAGCACATCCGGTCTCAAACCCGGAAGTTAGCATTTTCTCGTGCACAGGGTCTATCAGTGACAAGCAGCTGTTTGTGGAATCAGGACTTAGCAGGCTTCTCCGTCCAGACTCTGCGATCATGGTGGACAGAGGCTTCCTGATTGACAGCTGTGTGCCCTGCAAGGTGTATCGACCTGCCTTTCTGTCGGGGAGACCACAGATGCCTGAAAATGAGGTTAAAGAAACACAGGCCATCGCACACCTAAGGGTACATGTGGAGCGTGTAATCCGAAGATTAAAAGAACACAAGTTATTTGATTCTGTCATCCCTTTGAATATGTTCGGTAACGTCAATCAGCTGTACGTTGTTGCATGTCTCCTACTGAATAATGAAAATCGTCCACTGGTTGAAGCTTGGGCCAAGTAGACTGATCAAATCTGGGAGTACAAGTACTTATTGTAGTTGGTACGATCTCCTATCTTCGGCACCCGATCCTTCCTCCTGTCAGCTCCAGCTGACACTGACAGCTCCTGGCTCCGCCCCCTGTCTCCAGAGCAACGCGCCGGGCTCGCACAGCTGCAGGACATTCTACAATCGTCTCGGCGTGGTTAAAAGCAGGGAGGGGTCAGCCATTCGGGGGGGGGAGACTGAGCAGACAGGTTCTGGTGTGTGGTTCTCCCCCCCTTGGTTGCTGACCCATTTGTGATAACAGTATTTCGATCTCCTTCGCGTCGTAGTCCGGCAGTTTTTGTTTAGTTAGGTTAGAATCGTAGTTACCTGCCGTTTTTCTGTGTAGCGTTGTTTTTGCCACAGACTTCTTTAGTTAATTATAAACTCCCTTAGTTACCTTTTGGTATTTATAGCGTTTTTCGCCTCCCTTAGTAATTTATAGACTCCCTTAGTACCTTTGTTTCTTTGTTAGTTACCGTTCGGTACTTATAGCGTTTATCGCCTACTTTAGTTCTTTCAAGACTCCCTTAGTTGTTATATCCCTTTAACTTTTAGCGAACCTCTTAGAGAGTGTTCTTAGTTAGGCCGTTTTGTTTTATTAGTTTAGTTAGGGGTTTTTTCCCTTTTGGGTGATTTTTCGTTAAGGAGCGATTTTTAGTTCGTTTTCCCTTTTGCAGCGCCTCCTTCTGCCTGATCTATAACAATAAAATTACTTAATAATCTGTACTTTGTGTTTTTGGCCTTTTGTGTTAGTCCTCTTTCATATTGCATCTCCTAGACCCTTTCAGGGGACGTAACATAGTGGGGGCTCGTCCGGGATCGTTTGGATCCTATACCTCTCGCAGTTTACATAAAGGTAAAGTACGATTATTGTTCTTTATTATTATCTCTTCAGGTTTATCTTGTGGAGGCGTTGCTGCTCGTGGTGAGTTCTGTGGTTGCATTAAAAATGCCTGTCTTTAACCTTAAAGCCTTTTTAGAGGCCCCCTCTCGTGAGCTGCTCGAGGGCTGCCGTAAGCGTGAGTTGGTGGAAATGGCGACCCATTTAGGCATCCCGGGGGCTCAGCAGATACTGAAGGCGGACCTAAAGGACAAGGTGCTCTCAGCTTTGGAGCAGGAAGGACTGCTCCCTTCGTCTACAGTGAGTGACATTACTGTTGCAAAACAGGATTTGGATGATGATGATGATGATGAAGAGGATGGCGCAGGAGCTGTGAAAGCGGCCCCTGTCACGAAGGACTCAGAGGAGGAGAAACCACAGGATACCGCTGACGTCAAAACGACTCCACCCAGACGTGGAGGTAGTGGAACCCCTCCTCCAGTAACTCTCCCCCGTTTTGACCCTCTCTCTCCAGGATCGGTAAAAAGCTCAACAGATGGAGCTAGACTGCAACTAAGGTTGGCTCGCCTAAAGCTGAAAGCTGAAGAAAAGGCTCAGATCCGAAAGATGGAGGCTGAGGAGAGAATGCAGATAAGACAAATGGAAATCAAAAAGATGGAGATACAAACGGAAGCAGAAACGAGAATAAGACTACGACAACTTGAACTGGAAAGTCAGACCAAGCAGGCAAGAGAGAAGCCCGTTGCTGGAGAAGCACCCAAGCATGGGGATCAAAGACCTGCTGCAGTGGATCCCACTGGCAAGATGGACATCAGCAAGTGTATCTCTCTGATGCCCCCATTCCGGGAGTCCGAGGTGGATAGCTACTTTTCTGCCTTCGAGCGCATTGCAGCGGCTCTCGACTGGCCCCGAGAGGTATGGTCTCTTTTACTACAGTGCAAACTAAGTGGAAAAGCTCAGGAAATAATGGCATCGCTTTCCGTAAAAGAGAGCCTTGATTATGATCGAGTGAAAAATGCCATTTTACATGCTTATGAGCTTGTTCCAGAAGCTTACCGACAGAAGTTCAGGGCTCTTAAAAATAAAGCCCCTGGTCAAACTTATGTAGAGTTTTCTCGTGAGAAGTGTTTGCTTTTAGAAAAATGGGTCTCAGCTTCCAAGGTTACTAAGTTTGAAGAATTCAGAGAACTTATATTGCTTGAAGAATTCAAAAGATGTCTGCCTGAACGTGTTGTTTTGTATCTAAATGAACAAAAAGTGACCACATTGTCTTCTGCCGCCCTGTTGGCAGATGAGTTTGCCCTCACTCACCGCATTAGCGGAGAAAGTAATCAAAGTGACGTGAGGCATCCTAACCCGGTGAGGCCGGTACCGGCTCATCCGACACCTGTAAATCTTCCACGGTGTTTTTACTGCCACGTGATTGGACACATGGTTAAAGAGTGTCTAACTTTGAAAAAGAAAAACCAGAAAAAGGAGTCCCCTCCGCGTGAAGTGGGTTTATTGTCACATTATCAAAAGGTAGAAAAGACTGAAAAGCCTGTTGAACATTGTTTCAAGCCTTTTGTGTTCCAGGGCACAGTGATCCTGGCTGACGGCGATGATGTTCCGACGTCAGTTAACATCTTGCATGACACTGGTGCATCACAGACCCTTATTTTGAAGGATGCGCTGCCGTTCGGTGAGTCAAGTTACACCGGAGTCTCGGTCTTATTGAGAGGAATAAATTCCGAGAGTGTCACACATCCTCTACATAAAGTAACCCTTGAGTGCGGGTTAGCTAAAGCAGTGGTTCCCAAACTTTTTCTTCTGGGCCCCCCTTAATTTTACACATTTTTTCCCATGCCCCCCCTCACACACACACGTGCACGCATGCACGCACGCGCCCACACACAAACACTGCAAACAGACAAATCTCATTTTCAAACTCCATTACAGGTTATTTCACATCAAACCTTAGAGATTTGAACAAGTAAAAGTAACTGCATTTAACTACATGTTAAAATAAACTTCAACCTTTTCTTTAAAACAACAAACTAAACCGTTTTACAGCTCAATAGAAACTTTTTAAAAAATGCCTCAGTGCAAAATGGGTTTTAAAAAATGACATTCCCTGAGAAAATGAAAATAAAAAATGTAAAGGTTTATTTTTACTTAAAAAAATTGTTCTCTCATCTTCAGTGACTGGTGTGAGCGGCTTGTTGCTGCAGATCTCCTTTGTGTTGAGTTGTCCTCCAAACAGTGTCCTGTGTGCCATTTGAGAATAAAATAGATGGGGGGGNGCTCCGTCGTTCTGGACCTGACCCACAGCTCCACTTACAGCATCAGTCACAGCACGGCTACAGCATGACCCCAGGCTGACAGGAAAAGGAAGATTGGTGTTAAAAGTTCAGCAATATGTTAGACACGTTTGTTTGAATTAAAAATATATATATTCCAGATGCAGCACTGAATAAATTCAGCATTTGTGAAACGTTAACAATAAAAACAGTGACTAAAGAAGAGGTTATTTAGCTATGGAAATCATGCTAATTTATAACATATTATTAATGACCTACCCAGCCATGCAGGTGCAGTTCGTGGTCAGAATGCAGGTGTTTTTCTTGCTAACAATGACCCAGACTTTGTACATCTCGGTCTTCATCCCTTGTTTTTGACTAGACAGCTCCTCAGTCTTCATAGCCACAAAGCTGTCAGTGTTATAATACGTCCTGAACATGACTCTCAGTTATTTAGCTGCAGGTATCCGGGGTTTAGTAGGATTTCAGGCTCTCCCAGAAGGCTTGGTGTGTGATCAGGTAAGAGTCGATGTCCGCCCACTGAAGTCTGGCTCATTATTTCTCCTCATGAATCCACTCACCTGCCTGTAACGTTTATGGGTCGTTAAGACGTGTCCCACTGACTACTGTCAATTTAGCACCGTGGCTAGTTTTATCGCTAGGTGATAAACTGTTTTAAAACGCCGACAACATCGCTAGCAAACAATGCAACCACAAGCTAATAACAGCAAATAAAGCGGAGCGATGCCGGCCGGGTCTCGTTTCTGCAGCGGCAATGCGCGCGCATCCACTTTGTTTATAAACAAATAAGGGGTCTATACAGGGGCTGATGCAGTCTATACAGGGGGTGTTGCAGTCCATGGGTCAGAGTTCACATTTATTGCATGTGGGTGTCCAACAGTCTTATGGCCAGGGGACAAAAACTGTCTCTGAACCTGGACGTGCTGCTGCGGATGCTGCAGAACCTCCTGCCAGATTCCAGTCTTGAAAACAGTCCCTGGTGGGGATGGTTGGGGTCTGAGGCGACGCGTTGAGCTCTGGTCAGGCAGCGTTTATGGCCAATATCCTGAATAGAGGGGAGGGGGGTCCTGATGATTTTCTCTGCTGTCCTCACTACTCTCTGCAGGGACTTCTATTCCGAGTCTTTACAGGCCCCAAACCAGACGGAGGTGCAGCTGGATAGCAGACTCTCCATGGTGCCTCTGTAGAAGGTGGTCAGGATTGGAGGGGGAGGGAGGCTCTCCTCATTCGGTGAAGGAGGTGTAGACTCTGTTGTGCCTTTTTAGTCAGGGAGGTGGTGTTGAGAGCCCAGGGTCATTTGTCAGTGATTTTCACCCCCTGAAACTTGGTACTGCTGACAGTGTCATTGATGAGGAGTGGTGTGTGACTGGGCTGTGATTTCCTGAAGTCGACAATGATCTCCTTTGTTTTGTCAACATTGAGGATCAGATTGTTGACTTTGCACCAGTTCACCAGGTGTTCCACCTGGTCCCTGTAGGCCAGCTTGCTGTCATCCTGGATAAGACCCACAACGGTTGTGTCATCTGCAAACTTCAGGAAGTGGTTGGTGTTGTGTCTGGAACGACAGTCGTGGGTCATCAGGGAGAACAGCAGGGGGCTGAGAACACAGCCCTGTGGGGTTCCGGTGCTGCTTGAGAGAAAAGACGACATAAAGAATCTAATTTGAAGGTTACACACAGAGAAATACAGGTCAACAGGAGAAATACTTGATTTATTTTCATCAAATCTGGTTGAATGTGCAGAAAATAGGTTTAAATGTTCAACTAATTCCTTCAAGTCAGAGACTAGAATTGAATTGAATTTGTGTTTGATGCAATGAGCATAAAGTTAAAAGATCAAAACTAATAAAACAAGTTTTAAAAAGAGACTGATTTGATTCAGTTTGATGTGATGGATGCAGGAAGATCAGAATTGGACATGTTTTTGAAAAGTAACCAAGTCAAGTAATACGTAAAGTAACTAATTACTTTGAAAATAAGCAACCAGGAAGTAACTGGATTACTTTTTAGTGAAGTAATCAGTAATTATAAACTAATAACTTTCTCCAAGTAACCTGACCAACACTCTGCTCTCTATCTGAAAACCTTCCTAGAGGTCGTTTCTCTGGTGATCAGATGTTACACATTAAAGGTCAGACCAGGTAGACAGAGTCAGGATGTGAACCCACACCTCCACCTGGAGACCAGAACTCTCTGCATGAAGTGAGAAGTGAAACCATGAGTCTGCTGTCTTTGACCACTGAACCATCCTGACACAATGTGGAGGATTCATAAGTCATTAGTTCATCCACAATGTTTCTATTAGGACAGGATCCAACTTCAAGAGAAATCAGTGTTTTCTACCATGTCTCTGACGTTTGACTAGTCAACAAAGGCCTGACTAGTTCAGTCAGTAGAGCAGGAGACTCTTAATCTGAGGGTTGTTTACGTGACAGTTGCAGGTTTGATTCCCACGTTGGGCGTCCGTGACTTTGATCCAAGTAGATTTCAGTTCTGATGAATTATTAGGGTTCTTTTTCTATCAGACCTGTAAAAGTC
>SSNR01000825.1:65495-80820 GCA_006937965.1 Callopanchax toddi | reverse complement strand
GTGTGTCGGGGAGGGGGGGTGTCTGTGGAGGTTCGGATCCGGCACTGCGCGTTCAAGGTCGCGCACGCTCGTTACTGAATCGTCCAGACTCGTGCGCTCCGTCAGTGCGCACGAGGTGCCCAAACGCGTCTTTGCGCATGGGGAGCTTTGCGGTCCGATCACTCAGCCCGTGATCAGATGCTGATTTTAACTACACTTCCTGTTGTGGTGGCTCTGAAGGAGCTCTCATAAGCGTTCAGGCTATGAAGACTGGTTGACACGCACAAGCTGCGCCAGCAGGCAAACAGAGCTATCCAAACCCATTCACCTCCCGCGAGGAGTTGCACATCAGCGCCAGGTTCTCCCCTGAGTGTCTCAATAAAAAAACATTATGTGCACCCCTCATTTCTCTCTCTTTTTCTCATGATCTCATAATAATGAATGCTAATATTATAACCGGTGTTCCGCACGGCGCTGCAACCTGGTCACGCCCACCTGCTCTCTGCAGCTCTGAGCGCGCTGCGGTGAATCGGACACACTCAGACCATCTCCCCAGAGCTGAGATTAGGGGGGACAGCAAGGCAGAGGCAAGGTCAATCTCTCCCACCCCCCCAGATAACTCTGCCTAGCACTCAAAAAAAATAATTTTTTTAATTAAAAAAAATATATTTTTTTTATTAATAAATCATCCCGCGCCCCCCCTGCTGTTACACCGCGCCCCCCAGTTTGGGAACCACTGAGCTAAAGGAATATTTGAAATGGCTGTTTGCCCATCTCTGCCGATATCTGGTGTTTCCGTTCTATTAGGGAACGATGTAGCAGGAGGATCTGTAATCCCTCCGTTGCAGGTGGTGGAGAAACCAACTGAAGTCTCCACATCTAGTGAGAATATCGGACAGTCCGTTTATCCAGCCTGTGTCATTTCTAGGGCAAAAGCAAAGAAAACTGCTGAGAGAGATTTTGGACTCTCAAGGTTGTCTGAAAAAGAGGTTTCTGTCAACCATGACAACTCGGGTCACATGACTTTGCCTGACCCTGTTGACTCTGTTTCTATTTCCAAAGCAGCTGCTCCCACCCAGTTACCTGGTCTACCTCTCTCCTGCACAACGCAGGAGGAGAAGGCAGACCGATCTCGGGCAGGATGTTTCAGTAAGGTAACGGGTGAACCAAGAGAGAGTATTGGTTATTACCGTGAAAACGGAGTTTTAATGCGCTGCTGGGAAAACCCTCAGGTGGGAGGCGCCCCCTGGGGGAGAGTACACCGAATAGTTGTACCCACAAGACACAGAGATAAGGTTGTTTGCAGAAAAGCTATAAAACGCGTCCTCCTCCCAACAGACAAAGTACTGGTTCTGAGTCCACGGACCGGAACCTATTTGCTCGCCCAGTACGAAGAACCAGTTGAGTTCTATGAAAGATTGCATGACACCAACTACGTCATTCATACACCTCATTGTCAACGTAAATCCCGAACTTGTCAGATAAAAATGTTGAGGGTGCACCATTCTCCTCAGAACCCTGTAGTGGCAGAAAAAGCCGACACCGTGGAATGCGCAGCCAGTGCAGTCGTCCCTCAGCCTGAGAAGGATGTGGTACCCGGCATGTCAAGAGGAGTCCGTCCTCTTGACCACCCCCAAGTATTGGCCGACTTGGGGAACAAGTTCGCTCGTTTGACAGAGCAGTATAAGAATGATCCACCCAGTCTATCACAGTCTCATTTGTCTCTTTGTCCAGGTGTTCCTGCTCACACTCCGGTACTGTCCCGTGACGTCATTCCCGTCCAGTCCAAACCCAAACAGCATCCATACCGGTCCAGACCCACCAGACCTCCAGATCCAGGGACTGCCTGGACCTGGAGAAGAACATTTTGACCTTCCTCCTGAGATCCCCTTGTAGGCTGAAGAGGCTCTCTCCCCTATGGAGGGGAGCCTGTTTTTTGTTTTAATGTACTGTTGTGGTGCGGGAGTTGGTGTTGGTAGTGAAAGCTACCATCTCGGGGACACGCCAGGGAACGGGGAGACGGGCTAAGGAAATGGGCCACCTCTCCATTCCGCTGGGATTTTGTGTTTAATTTGCCCGCTCCCAATAACATCCGCATGAAGACCAGGTTAAGTTACTTTAGCTTTCCTTTAAGTAGTTTAGCGGGGATTCTTGGTGAGGTTGTTTATTTTCGTTTTATTTTGGTCAGAAAGTAAATTAGTTTGTTGGTTTTATTTTGAAACTAATTTTCTTTCTTCTTTTTAAGGGGGGGGATGTTACGATCTCCTATCTTCGGCACCCGATCCTTCCTCCTGTCAGCTCCAGCTGACACTGACAGCTCCTGGCTCCGCCCCCTGTCTCCAGAGCAACGCGCCGGGCTCGCACAGCTGCAGGACATTCTGCAATCGTCTCGGCGTGGTTAAAAGCAGGGAGCGGTCAGCCATTCAGGGGGAAACTGAGCAGACAGGTTCTGGCGTGTGGTTCTCCCCCCCTTGGTTGCTGACCCATTTGTGATAACAGTATTTTGATCTCCATCTCGCGTCGTAGTCCGGCAGTTTTTGTTTAGTTAGGTTAGAATCGTAGTTACCTGCCGTTTTTCTGTGTAGCGTTATTTTGCCACAGACTCTTTTTGTTAATTATAAACTCCCTTAGTTACCTTTTGGTATTTATAGCGTTTTTCGCCTCCCTTAGTTAGTCATAGACTTAGTACTTTTGTTTCTTTGTTAGTTACCGTTCGGTACTTATAGCGTTTATCGCCTACTTTAGTTCTTTCTAGACTCCCTTAGTTGTTATATCCCTTTAACTTTTAGCGAACCTCTTAGAGAGTGTTCTTAGTTAGGCCGTTTTGTTTTATTAGTTTAGTTAGGGGTTTTTTTCCCTTTTGGGTGATTTTTCGTTAAGGAGCGATTTTTAGTTCGTTTTCCCTTTTGCAGCGCCTCCTTCTGCCTGATCTATAACAATAAAATTACTTAATAATCTGTACTTTGTGTTTTTGGCCTTTTGTGTTAGTCCTCTTTTATATTGCATCTCCTAGACCCTTTCAGGGGACGTAACAGTAGTATATAGTTAGTATAGCAGTAATGGATACAATATTGTTTTTGCTGTTCTAAACCATAATGATGCAGTACAATAAAGGTGATCTCAGCCTTTGTTTGGGACACAAAATCAGAGAATTTTGTTTGTTTATTTTTACTTTCAGTAGTGTCACAGACATTTCATGACAAAAACATGGGCATATAAATGTAAAAGTGATCAGCCTTTTCTTTGATTGCTTGTAAAACTCCATCATCCCCATAAATTCTCTGAATGAAAAGGTCATCCTCAGCGTAAACTACAAAGTCACACCATTCAAATCCACTTAATAAAAGCTGCCCCTGCACCTGCCAATATGTGATGTTTTTAACTGGAGCATGTCATTGGAGACCCTGAAGTAAGTGCAGTCAACATAGCTTCTGACATTAGGACACTTCACCTCTACCAGTCCAAATGCAGGTTGAGCTTGCGGGTCATATACCAAACCATCTGGTGAAGCCCCGAGCCAGGGTGCATCAGGATGAATGATGAATCCACATAGGTAGTGGTTGACGTCCCTTGCCAGACAATACTCCTCTATTGCCTTAGGCTCCAGCTCAAGGCCTCGTTTCATGTCAGCAGTTTGATAGCCTGACCGGGAGATCCGGACCGCCAAGCTTTCTGCAGACGACTGTCCTCTCACATGGCAAACTTCTCTGAAACACATCACACATGAAAAAAAAACATGATCATGTAAACTCTCACTTAAAAGCTTGGTATTAGAAATAAAAACATTTGCATCAATTCTTCCACTGTGCTTGACAGTAATAATCTTAGCCTCTGAGATAACATGAGATTAGAATGTTTCGAGCATTGTGGAGGCAGTGTGACAGTCTGGCTAACTTTACAGTTGCCTAGAATAAAAGGTACAGTCCAAATAACTAAGGTTTGTTTACTGTGATTTTTGCAAAATATGTTTTGATAAAGGCAAATGTAGAAGTATGAAATTACAATTACCATTATACTTCACCAAGATAATCATGCCGTGTTTTAAATTATATTTCTTAAGCCAATTTCCATTGTAAAAAGAAAATAGAAAGTTATTAAAATTAATTTAATAATTTATATAATTCTTGAAGGAAATTTGGAGTTGTTGGAGCTCATAATAATCAAGTCTTCAAGGAGTTGTTGTAGATTATAACATCATAACTTTAGACTTGCAGTGTACATGTCAGTGTATAAAAAATGTCAGAATAATTGCACATACCTAAATCTTGAGGATGTCACACGCGGCTTCCTTAAGAGGTGCCATTCCTGCAGTGAGCTTTGCTGTCGTGTGCTCTCCTCAATTCGGTGGGCCATGTCATGTGAGGTTTCAAGAGACATCATGTGGAGTTGCTGATGGTGGCTCATCACAAAGCAGCACTTGCTGGAGCCCAAGTTGTAATTTGAGAGAGGTACAGATGGTCGTGGTGGTGCAGTGGAATGTAAACAAGTTTTAGGTGGGCTCCACACTGGCAGGAGGTAGGACAGGACACTTCCCTCTTGAACTTTACCAAAGGCGCTGTCCACCAGTGGTACATCCCCTGTGACTCCCATGGTGGTTATAAGCGGAGCAGTTTCCTTTGTTTCATAGACCTCATTCAGGTGAAGCACAGACATATTTGGAAGCTCACAGGTCAGGTTGGAGGCAGCTTGGTATAAATTACTCCTGTGATAACAGAATAGAATTATTGGTTAACATGTACTGTTAAATATTTTATGAGATACTGTTAGAAACAGCTCATCATTTCATATCATAACCTTCTGACCCGACACACTTTACAGTAGACTTTTTATTCTTTTGTATTAATTCACTTGCAATAAAAACTAAACATACAAGTCTGCGCTTAGAGGAAATAAAGAGATAACAAAATAATAAAACTTATATATATAGTTGCCCACATATGTACTCCCTCATGCATTATATTAACTAGCTATTCTAGTGAACTTTTAACTCAAGATAGTTTTCATCAGATCGTCAGGTAAATATTCCACTTGATGGCGCCAAATTTCCATAAACCCATCATCATTGCCTCTTATTGTTGCACTAAGCCTCTCCAAGTAGGGATGATAATTATTTATTTTTAACATTTAGTTGTGTGTCTGCTTCAACACAGCTGAATAAAATAATCATGTCATTATCTGGACTCTGCAGAACTTAGATGCATCATGAGGAGGAGTTAATGCAGAACACTGGATAGAGGACTGGAGTTGAAGACCCCTTATGTATGATGTACTTTGTACTCTATGCATCTGTACATTCCTCCCTGTTATGTAACTGTGTGCATCAATAACAACAGTGTGTATGTGTGGATACTTATATAATGATATTCAATGAAACTGGCTAAAGGAAAAATAACAACTATTATATGTGACCTGTGAAGTATTACCTGATTCCTTCAGTCAGCCTTCTTTCTTTGGGTCTTGCTGATACCACCACCATCTGATTGGTTGGACCAGGTTTGAAGCCCTGCATACAAAAGTCAAAATTCAAGATGATGTCTTTGTGTTTGACATACCACCATTCAGTCAAAATATTGTTATTGTTTACTTGAGTGCGAGGTTTGTGCCACTGCTGTTCTGAATCTGTGCAGCTTTTTGTCGGTGGTACAGCCGTCAGTCCCTTCTGGCTGTAATCAGCAGACTGATACAGCAAGGCTGCAATGTGATTGCACAGAGCAAGCCCAGCAACACATAAACACTGATACATCAGCAGCTCAACAGGATGAAGGTCTTTGAGAACCACCTGCAAAAGAAGTTGATATAAACAGTATTGTGTTTAATGCGTTTATACCCCTGCAGTGAGTGAAATGACTAAATCTTGACATAGTTGCAAAAGTAACAACCCTACTCTTCAAGCTTCAAAGTAATGTTTAGTCAAAGATCCTTACAGATAAAAAAGCTTAATAATTTAAACTCCCTAAAACAAAAGTGTTGCATAGTTTTAATGACATTCTAAAAACCAGAACAGAATGACAAAAGAAACATTAACAGAGAAAATACAGCAGTATTGTCACCCAGAGATGCAAATAGATTTTCTGAATTTGATGCGCTTTGGAGCCTCAGGTTAATGTGATAATAACTATATTTTCCCCTCATAATGTTTAATTTGGGCTAAAGAAGAGACAAATAATTATATTAACAACAATAAATTCTGGTCAGTGTCTATTTACATGTATAATGTCTTTCATTTATTATAATAATAATAAAATAATATTTCATAACAGAACATTTATTGTTTAAAATGTATTTTGTGATGTATATAAATAAAAAATCTTTGTGGTAAACCGGTGGGACACAAAGCACACCAAATTTAGAGAATCATCCAACTGCTGTTTGAGGTCATATTTAATAAGAAAACATCCTTTTGATCTCATTTGCCCTACACTCAAAGTATGCGGCTTCTCGTTCTTCTTCATCGATCTGAAGCAGCTTGCCCTTACTGTCACTTCTCCTGTCTCACTCTTGTTGGAAACTGAGAAAGAGAAGTAGTGATGGCTTATTAGCAAATACAGCTAATGCTAACAAAAGAAAACGCACTATAAGTAGCAATGCCTGTATCTTACAGAACAGTACAAATACATTTCTCTGTTAAATGTGAGCTAAATATTTATTGTTGGATGTTAAGCTGTAATTATCAGTGTTCTAATCAAGACTAACATGCATTTGTCTCACTGTTTTTTTTATGCTGATAGCTACAAGCTACCTCTGTTAGCTAAACACTTACCTTCATAATCATGAATAAAGCTGGTTATATACAGCTTAAAGCCCTTGATTCGCTTGCTTGCAGATGTTTCTGTGTGTTTTGCAAAAATCCTGTGGACATCATCTACCGTGATGCGTGGGAGGTCTTGAAGACAACGGGTAAAAAAATCCATTTTGTCCAGTCTGTGTGGGAACAGCGTTGAACCGGAAATGAGGGGCCGAGTCTATCGTAACCAGGAAGTGACCGTGCATAAACCCTGTTGAAAGAAAATCTGATTTTTTTAAACAGCGCGGCAAAACCATCAGATACTGTTTCTGGTCTGAGTCACCAGGTCACACAGGTCCCTACAGGGACTCGTCTAAACAAAGACACCATGAAACTCTAGTCAACAACTACTTCATTGGTTCTAATACCAGTTGTGTGTCTGAAAGCTGTAACTGGTCCCAGTCAGCAGCTCCAGAATAGATCTCACTTGCTTTTCTAAGTCTGTTTTGATGACTTTAGTCCTAATAATAACTAAGCAGTAAATGACAGCAGAGTCAGTTGATTTGAGCTTCAATCATTGAGGGATGTTAGTATGTGCAGGATCAAACAGCTGACTTACCTTTAGTTCTTCAGAGCCCATTGATACAAACTGTAAATGGATCTTTCTGACGGGTTCCCAGCTGAGTGTGATGCAGCTGGGATGAGGACCAGCACCTCCAAATCTGAGACCATGGTTCTCAACCTGAAAAGGGAGGCTTGAGAGAGAGGTCCTACCTCCAGTGGAGGACTTGAAGGATCTCAGGGTCTTGTTTAGGAGTGAGGGAAGGAGGGAGCAGGAGATGGACAGGCAGATTGGGGCAGCGTCTGTGTCACGGTTTCCCCTCCTTCTGACCGCTCCTCTCGCTAAGACTCCATTTCCCATCATCCCTCTGGCTTCACCTCCTCTATAAATGACCCTTCACCCCATACACCTGTGCTCAGTCATCGATTCATTCATTTATGCTACGAGCTTCATCTAAACCTACCAGGCTTCCGAGCTTCGTCCTCAACCTACCAGTAAGTCAGTTTTACTACTTACTCATCGGAGTAGTCCCGCGGTCTCGCTTCCATCGAGAACCGCACGGCTGCTCCGAGATTAACTGCGTGTACGCGAACGCTCAGCGCTAATTACTGCCGCGTTTGAGCCGCACACACGCTACACTCAAACTCACAGAGGTTTCAGCCGATCCGTTCTGACAGTCTGCAGTGATGGAGGCTGAACCAGTCTGTGGTGGTGAAGAGGGAGCTGAGCCAGAAAGCAAGGCTCTGGATTTAATACTTGGAGTAGACCCACCGCTGCCCTCTATCAAGAGGAGCCAGCTCAGGAGGCCTGAATACAGTGGAGGAACTAGCGTTGATTTGATTCTGTCCATCTATTCATCCATCAATCCTTCTACTTTTTTATTTAGACTTCTTTTTCAGCCTGACTAGCTCAGCTGGTAGAGCATGAGACTTTTAATCTCAGGGTCATGGGTTCAAGTCCCATGTCAGGTGATTGTTTTCACTGATGTTGGTTCTATGATCCAGCACAGGGTCTACCACACTGGAGGGAGCAGCAGGACACGTCCAGGACCACTGGACCATCAGTCTGTTTCTCTAGATCCAGGTGGGAAGGCTCGCCATCCAACGCTGATGAAGGTTTCTACTTTAGAAATGTTCTAACATCAAAACCTGACCTGTCAACAGTCAGACTCAGAAGAATAGTAAAGTCTATTCAGTTCTGCTCACTGACTTCACTCTAATGATCACAGTTAGATGTTCAATGAATTTAAATGAAAATAGATGGATGATGGATGTGTAATGAGCAAAAGGTCAACAAATGTCAGAGATTTAGACTTTCCTTTATTGTCATTCAACAGACACACCATCGGTGGACATATTGAACGAAATGTCGATGCTGGGCTCACAGTACAGGAACAGGAATGATCAGAGTCATAGCGCTCACAGAGCTAGTTAGAATACAGTATTCATGGAATTCAATATTCAGATTTAAGGTGCTGATACAATCTGAACTATTGTGACCTAGCTGTATAAGGTCATAAAATAATAAGGGATGAAGAGTAAAGTGACTGTGTGACATGTTATTGCACAGAGGATGGTATCATAGCAGCATGTTCTAGTCCTGTGAGGTTCCTAAGGGTGGTGTGGAGGAAAGCAGGAGGGATGGAGGGAGTGGTGGGGCTGGGGGCTGTTGCAGCCTGTTACAGGGCTGTTACAGACCATGGATGTTGCATACCACGCAGGGGCTGATGCAGTCTATACAGGGGGTGTTGCAGTCCATGGGTCAGAGTTTGAATTTATTGCATGTGGGTGTCCAACAGTCTTATGACCAGGGGACAAAAACTGTCTCTGAACCTGGACGTGCTGCTGCGGATGCTGCAGAACCTCCTGCCAGATTCAAGTCTTGAAAACAGTCCCTGGTGGGGATGGTTGGGGTCTGAGGCGACGCGTTGAGCTCTGGTCAGGCAGCGTTTATGGCCAATATCCTGAATAGAGGGGAGGGGGGTCCTGATGATTTTCTCTGCTGTCCTCACTACTCTCTGCAGGGACTTCTATTCCGAGTCTTTACAGGCCCCAAACCAGACGGAGGTGCAGCTGGATAGCAGACTCTCCATGGTGCCTCTGTAGAAGGTGGTCAGGATTGGAGGGGGAGGGAGGCTCTCCTCATTCGGTGAAGGAAGTGTAGACTCTGTTGTGCCTTTTTAGTCAGGGAGGTGGTGTTGAGAGCCCAGGGTCATTTGTCAGTGATTTTCACCCCCTGAAACTTGGTACTGCTGACAGTGTCATTGATGAGGAGTGGTGTGTGACTGGGCTGTGATTTCCTGAAGTCGACAATGATCTCCTTTGTTTTGTCAACATTGAGGATCAGATTGTTGACTTTGCACCAGTTCACCAGGTGTTCCACCTGGTCCCTGTAGGCCAGCTTGCTGTCATCCTGGATAAGACCCACAACGGTTGTGTCATCTGCAAACTTCAGGAAGTGGTTGGTGTTGTGTCTGGGACGACAGTCGTGGGTCATCAGGGAGTACAGCAGGGGGCTGAGAACACAGCCCTGTGGGGTTCCGGTGTTGCTTGAGAGAAAAGACGACATAAAGAATCTAATTTGAAGGTTACACACAGAGAAATACAGGTCAACAGGAGAAAGACTTGATTTATTTTCATCAAATCTGGTTGAATGTGCAGAAAATAGGTTTAAATGTTCAACTAATTCCTTCAAGTCAGAGACTAGAATTGAATTGAATTTGTGTTTGATGCAATGAGCATAAAGTTAAAAGATCAAAACTAATAAAACAAGTTTTAAAAAGAGACTGATTTGATTCAGTTTGATGTGATGGATGCAGGAAGATCAGAATTGGACATGTTTTTGAAAAGTAACCAAGTAAAGTAATAAGTAAAGTAACTAATTACTTTGAAAATAAGCAATCAGGAAATAACTGGATTACTTTCTGCTGAAGTAATCAGTAATTATAAACTAATAACTTTTTCCAAGTAACCTGACCAACACTCTGCTCTCTATCTGAAAACCTTCCTAGAGGTCGTTTCTCTGGTGATCAGATGTTTCACATTAAAGGTCAGACCAGGTAGACAGAGTCAGGATGTGAACCCACACCTCCACCTGGAGACCAGAACTCTCTGCATGAAGTGAGAAGTGAAACCATGAGTCTGCTGTCTTTGACCACTGAACCATCCTGACACAATGTGGAGGATTCATAAGTCATTAGTTCATCCACAATGTTTCTATTAGGACAGGATCCAACTTCAAGAGAAATCAGTGTTTTCTACCATGTCTCTGACGTTTGACTAGTCAACAAAGGCCTGACTAGTTCAGTCAGTAGAGCAGGAGACTCTTAATCTGAGGGTTGTTTACGTGACAGTTGCAGGTTTGATTCCCACGCTGGGCGTCCATGACTTTGATCCAAATAGATTTCAGTTCTGATGAATTATTAGGGTTCTTTTTCTATCAGACCTGTAAAAGTCATCAGGTCAGTTCTTTATTTACCTTGATCTTGACCTGTTTCCACCACAGGCTGTGGTCTTCATCAGAAGTGTCACCATGTTGGCGTGAAGCGTCTTTATCAGCTGTTCTTGTGATGGGCGTGGTCAACCCAGACCTGTCCAGTGTGCTGGGTTGGCCACGCCCATCTCCACTAGATGGTCTCTGGAGGAGGGAATCCCAGGTGTGAGTCAGCTGATAGGTGGACAATGAATGGGGACATGGGGTCTATCAGCTGTCTGACAGCTGGGATTCCCTCCTCCTCGGTCCATAGTTCTGCTACTGGATGAAACTAATCATTAAACCATTGAAGACAGCTGAGGTGAAACGTGGACTAAACCATCAAAGTTCCCTCCAGGTGAAAGATGAAGACATGTTGATGCTGCATGATGTCATGTGTGAGTTTAGAGGTGTCATCCAGGCTGAAATAGCTCAGTAGGGAGAGCATTAGACTGAAGATCTAAAGGTCCCTGGTTCAATTCCTGGTTTCAGCACAAGTAAAGAGGTTTAACTTATGTGAAAGTTTTTGATTTATTAAGAATTAACAGTTTAATGTTGCAGTAAAATATGCTTAACGTTTTTGGTTTGGATTCTAAAACCTTCCTTTAATACAGGGGAACTTAATAGGCAGTCTGTGGCCCATGAGTCACATATTGTGGCCCCCAAACTGTAATTATTTCACTAAATCAACGTTTCCATAGCGATCTGGGGCAGTATTGTTAGTGTTTACACAGTGATGAGCTACAGCCTTGGCTCTAAGATTCTCTTTCACTTTTGGAGTGGTGCTCTCTGACAGTTTGCTCATTAGACATTAAAACGTTACATTAATTCACCCTTATATAATTAAACCTTTAGTTCAGAGTGTCAGTCTTTCCTTAGATTGGGGCAGCATTAGCTCAGTTGGTAGAGTGGCTGGTCTGGCAACCAGAATGTCACCGGTTCAATCCCCAGGTCCGGCTGGGTTAGATTGTCATTGTGTTCTTGGGCAAGACACTTCACCCAACTTGCCTACTGGTGGTGGTCAGAGGGTCCTGGAGGGCGCTGGTGCATGGCAGCCCCTGCCTCTGTCAGAGTGTCCGAGAGCAGCTGAGACAACAACGTAGTATATCACCTCCAGTGTGTGAGTGTGAATGGGTGAGTGACTGTTTGTGTTGTACAGTGCTTTGGGGTGTTCTGCACTGTAGAAAGCGCTCTATAAATACAAGCCATTTACCATTTTACCATTTAGATAATGGGGTTTCCCCATAGAATTAAAAGAGCAACAATCACCAACACCAACCCATGATCAAACTAGACTCAATCAATCAAACCTTCATCCATGTGTGCGCTTTCACCAGAGAGGTCGAGTCCAAACACAGCACAGGTCAGCAGGAATCCCCAAAAGGACCAGGGACAAAGTTTAGCTGAAGACCAACTTCAGCAGATGAGTTGGTGAAAATCAAAGATCCAGCAAAGGTTGTTGATGGTCCACCATCAGAGAGCTGACTGTTCTGGTCTCACTCAGCAGAAGCAGCAGAAACAAACTAGACATTAGCAGAGACACAAGTCTTGTCAAGTTGTCCTCGTCTGACCAAGCAGAGTTTGGACATTTTCTCCAGCCTGTGAGGAAAACAGAGGAAAAAGAAATCCCTCCACACTGGTCCAAAGTTAGAAGAAGAGAAAGGATGGTGAAAACAGCTCCTAGCTTGTGAAGTTGGTGAGCAGGTTGAACATGTCCTGATCTGACACTTTGCTGCTGTCCTTTCTGTAAAGAGCTGAGAAACCAGTGACGTCTCTGTTAGAATTAGGACCTGTTAATATGAGCTGAACCCACCTGCTGATTGTGGAGAGAGGCCCGGATACCAAAGATAGAATAGAATAGAATAGAATAGAATAGAATAGAATAGAATAGAATAGAATAGAATAGAATAGAATAGAATAGAATAGAATAGAAGAGAATAGAATAGAATAGAATAGAAGAGAAGAGAAGAGAAGAGAAAAGCCCTTTATTGTCCCTCAATTCAGGTGCACCAGCAGCAGTTACAGGCAAGTAAAGAAGAAAAAAAATTCACAGAAGAACAAAAAGATAAAACTAAAAGCAAAAAAAGTCATGGCACAAAAAATATGTAATAATACTAGCAGAGATACTAGTAAGACAATGTACAATCATCAAGAGTCATTACCAGATAAAGTCACAGCACTATCAAACTGAATACAGTTACTGTTATGAGGGATGTGAATGAAAAACTGGTTGTGCATAAGAAACTGTGCAAATGTATCAGGATGTAAACACTTTAGTCAAGTTCAGATACATCACAAACTATCAACCTGAATAGGGTTATTATTATGAGGGATGTGCAATATTTTTGTGCATAAAAACTGTGCAAATACAGCAGGGATGTACACACTTAGGCAGTCTGTTGGGAGCAATGAATTTGGTATTTTGCCTGACTAAATATGTGCTGAACATTTATTGGTTCTCAGGATTGGTCCACTATCTGTCCATTTAGAGGACTAAAGTCTGTAGATCTTGATCTATCAGGGACATGGAGATGCTGGGGATTGAACCCAGGACTTCATACATGCAAAGCATGCGCTCTACCACTGAGCTACATCCCCACATGGAGAAGTCTCAGCTCAGTCTGGTGACTTTCAGATTTCAGCATGAATTTATAAACAGTTTCTAAATCCTGTCAGACCTTGAATCAGCAGCTGGAGTTTAGAGATCCTGGTCGTGTAGAGGTTTTGTTGACGCTGGGGTTGAAATAATACTGATCAGAGATCAGTAAAAAGCCTTCACTAAAGACTACTGTTGTTTCTAAAACACCTTAGTGATCTTAGCCTTCTGTTTCAAATGAGGACTGAGTTAACTGACTGCTTTCACAAACTGTAACTATCAGTTGTAATCACTTCAGCTGATATTGATTTCATTGCTTCCTGTGAACCTTCATGACCCCTCTCTGAACTCTCTGACTCAAACTGATGCCTCCTGCAGACTGACTCTCCTAAACCAGAAAGGTGTACTCTTATGGAATGAGCTCCAACTCATTGACATTTCTTTGGCCAAGTTTCAACAATAAGAAGAATCCAAAAGACAGATTTGATTGATTTATTTAGAGAGGATTTTAACTTTTACAGTCATTTCACAGTATTTTGTCAATCTTCTCTTGCCTTGTTCTTTTCTGCATCTTTGTTACACTGAGTGAGAAAAAGACAAATCAAACCTTGATTGTGACGGATCTGTCTGATCTGACTGAGAGAAGCTTTTTGGCTGTCATCTGTGAACATATTCAGGGAAATGAAGAATCTAATAAGCTATTTCTGTGTACATACCCAGTGTGTTTTATCATCCTCTAGGTAGGGATGGGTACCGAATTCGGTACTTTTTAAGGCACCGACCGATTTCCGTGGTACCGACCGAGGACTGACTAGCATAACGATTAGCCGCTTTGTTAGCCTAACTCTTGCGAGATACGTAACTTTGTGAGACTTCCGAGGCACCGGACCGGCGACTGAGAAGTTGCAATAGTGGTATTCTGGATCTAAGCACCAGATGGGGCTAAGTGACTTTTTATTATCCCTGCAAAAGTTCATGTTAGCACATACTGGCTCAAGGAAAAGATTTTGAACATAAAAATGTTGCAAAGTACGCCTTTAAGTACTTGGATAAACTAAGTTATTGCTGCATAAAATAGGAATTACAGAGAAGTCTGATTGTTGATTAAATGTTAATAGGGCTTGTCATAGCACTAGAGCATCACAGCGGCATGATGAGGTCCAGAATGGGACGGACCCGGGTCACCTGGTACTGCTTCTGGACTCAAACCTCTGCAGAGCCTTCACCCTCCTGAGTCATCTCAAAGACTGCAGAGTGTGATTTGTGAAACAGCAGAGTGGGGGACTCGGCGTATTAGAGGCAAGGAAACAGAGCAGTGTGGGATTCTGAAATCCAATGGCAATGAGAGTGTTGTCCTGGTATTTAGAAGACCAGAGTGTGACTTCATAGCAGTTGTCTTACATAAGGCACTGCTGGGATTTGAACCCAGGACCTCCTGTTTACTAGACAGGCACTTTGACCAACTAAGCCACAGCGCCTCAGTGACAGGTTCTTGGTACTTCTTGGTAGATTTTCATTAAACAGAAAACCCAAGCCATGCAGGGATGAATGCCTTGAGGTTTCAACTGTAAACATCCAAAGCACTGTGTCTAGTTTGACCAGTTAACAAACTGAGGTTACGTCATACTAAAAGATCATCCATCAACAAGCATGGATATGTTTTCAAAGTCAAAAACCATGAAGTTGTGAAAAATTCAAGATTGAAGAACTAGTGATCAAACATGCTGGGATGTGACCATAGGGACTGCTGTTTACTAGACAGGTCACATGACAAACTCAGACCACTGAAGACCTTCAATGGGTATCTAGCAGTGCTTGAAAGACTTTGGTAAACTAAACTCTTCCAAGATGGTGGATACTTTTTAGTATATACTGTACAGTGTACTGTACATAGTATTACCAGGTCACTCCATGCAACAACAGCAACCTAATAAACAAACAATGACACAAATCACATTTCCAGCTTCCTTGGAGAGCGGTCACACGTTTTCCT
>SSNR01000825.1:30624-61567 GCA_006937965.1 Callopanchax toddi | reverse complement strand
GAACAAGTACCAGGAGTCCACTGACCTCTGACCTTTTGACTAAAGCAGTTTGATTCATCTTCATAGTCAGGTAGACATTTCCAGTGGACAAAAGACATCAACAAGGGAGATATTTTCATATTTTTGTCACAAATGAACCCCCATAGGTCCCAGTGTCCTTGTGAGCAGAGCAGAGCCCTCTGAACACAGCCCACATGACAGGAATGTCTGATCAGATTATCTTTAGAGTCTTTACAGTAATGGAGGCGTCCTTCAGGTTGTCAGAGGGGAGAATGGGGTCAATAATGGTCTCAATCATCCAGCCGTGTGAAGCAGCTCTTAGCTGAAAGCTTTGAGGTTCACTGCTCTACAGCCAGCAGGATTATCAGCATCTGGACACATTAGTTGTTCATCCTGCTGGAAAGAAAACGCCTCTGGATCCACCTGAAGTCCTCAGAACTCACCTTCAGACACTTTACAGCTTTTCCTGACACAAGAGCTGCTTGATGCACTGAGAAGTTTTGATGTCATAGTTTTCATTGATAGATGAGACAGAAATTCCTCTAATTCTAAAGAAACTGATGATTTGTTCATAAAGATGTAGAATCTTGTTTACAGCAGGTATTGTGATGGTTTAACTACTGAGGAAACATCCCTTGTAGAACAAACCATTATTGATCCTGTTCAGTTTGTAGTTGTTGATCAACAGCCAGGACACAGGAAGTGGAGATGCTGGGAATTGAACCCAGGACCTCATACATGCTAAGCATGCGCTCTACCACTGAGCTCCATCCCCACATGAAGCAGTCTCAGATCAGTCTGCTGACTTTCAGCTCAGAATCTAGGACTGACCTGATGAGCTGCATTATGACATCAACTTGTTGCAGGTTGGAGGAAAGAATGGCTTTCATCAAGAGCTGGAGGCGGAGTCAAGGAGACCAATGACCAGTGATGATGTCATGGCTCCATGATCTTCAGGGTTTCCAGTCAGCGTTGGGTCATTGCAGCTTCTCTAACATGTCTCACCTTTCTTTCTGACAGCTCTTCTCCAGTGGGGATTATCTTCCTGCTGCCTGGTTGTGAAGATGACAGACTCAGCTGATCTGGGTGGACAAGTTTCCATGTTGATACTTCACTTTGGGAACATCCAACTTCTTTAGCAAAGACCTTTTGAGTCTTTCCCTCCTTATGGAGGGGGTCAGTGATGGTTTTCTAGACAACTGTCAGGTCAGCAGTTTTCTCCATGATAACCGTCGTAACTCTGCCTCAGTTGTCTGTTAACTCGCTACTTTTAATCCAGTCTGCTCCGGTCGCTGATGACTTTACTAAACACTGGCGCCCTCTGCTGTTGCTGTGGTGTAATGACCTCAAACAACTATTAGCACGTGTTACTGGTTACATCCTGATTATGAGACGACCTGCATCTTTACATTATTTTCAATGAATAAAACCTGATCTTACATTTGCATCAATACAGTTTTTATTACCTGGTGTGGTTTTAGTCATGACATCACTGATCAAATTACATTGTGATCTCAGCTCCTCCACAGTAAACATTAGATAGAAAGACAACGACAAGGATGGGATTTGAACCCATGTGTGCTGAGCACAATGGATTAGCAGTCCATCGCCTTAACCACTCGGCCACCTTGTCCTGATGAGCTTTAATACATAGACTTCATTGGTCATTTTGAAGTGTTGTTTTATTAGTTATTAATCTCTGCTGAGGACACAACCCACTGCTGACATCACTCAAAGTGGGTGGAGTCTCTAGAAACAGAAAGTAGTCCTCTGACCAGAGTAACAGGCTGATCAGGAGAGACACTGCTGACAAACAAGGGGTCAGGATGGAGATCTGGTTTTGACTTAGAACTGGGTCCAACACACCGATTCTATTGGAATTGTTCACCTCCAACTGGATCAGTTCTTCTTAACAATTCTCTTGTTTCCAGCTTTCCCAAAATGTTGCCTCATGAACAGAAACAGCATTGGGTCCACACCAGAACCACTGGAGCGTCTTCACAGACCAACAAGATGAACTCACAGCCAACACCGGACCCCCNCCCCCACTCTGCACTCTGAGACGACTCAGGGGGGTGAAGGCGCTGCAGTGGTTCGTGTCCAGACGCAGCGCCACATGGAGCTGAACCTCATCTTGACCTTCCCCTGCTCACGCTGTACCTCCGACCAGAGCGAACTGTGGAACAGTAACCGAGGTCTTACCCTGGCAGACCAGTGAAAGGTGCATATCCCCTCCAACAGGAGGGGGGGGGGGGCATAATAATCATCAATCTACTCCTTGCTCATGTTGCAAATGAAAAGAACAGATCAGTTCCAACCCTGTTCCAAACAGTAAAAGTCTAGCAGCTAGCAGGGGGGTTTATTTTAGAAAGTTCTACTGAAGCAAACTAAATTCACTTTTAAAGAAACGATTTTTATTGAAATTTAAGGAAAGTCATTTAAATACCACCTTAAATAGAGACCTTTAATATTTGCCTATTAGGCCACCAGGAGAAGCTACATGCTACCTCTAGCAGGTGAGGGGAGGTTAGCTGAGGCGCTACAACGACAGGTGGAGTGTCCAGTGTGTCATGAAGCCAGAACGCCATGGTGTCAGGTGAATTTATTCCTCAGCGTACCGAGACTTTCTCTGGTGTCACGTTGAGATGATTTTGAGCTTCATGGTTGTCGTAGTTTCCTCTTTTTTCCTCTTTTTCTTTTGAGAAACAAAACTACTGATTTGTGATTCAATCTAAAATAATTCAAGTGGTCAAATCTTATTTATTCAATATAAACGAGGAGACCACGCCTACCAGACTCCTCCAACACGTCTCTGTGGCGCAATCGGTTAGCGCGTTCAGCTGTTAACTGAAAGGTTGGTGGTTCGAGTCCACCCAGGGACGATGTGTTGTACCAGTACGTATAGCAGTACTTCAAGAGGACAGGTACACAGTGACACATGTTTTATTAGTCAACCTTTATTTTAGCAGGTCAAATGTTTTACAACCAGTTCTCATTGACAAACATGACCTGGCTGAGAACCTCAGAAGGTAGAACACAAACACAAAGACATCTGAACCTAGAAGAACAAATACAATCAGAATACATCGGATAAAAGGCAGCATGACAAGAACTCAGTCAGCTAGCATTACAGGGAAACAGGACAGAAAGAATGTCTGCACAAATTCACGTGAAATGGTAAATGTCCTGTATTTAGAGAGCGCTTTATTGAGTGTTCTACACTCCCCAAAGCTCTGTACTACACAACAGTCATTCACACACTGATGGTGATAAACTACGCTGCAGCCTCAGCTGTCCTGGGTCACTCTGACAGAGGAAGGGACGCCATCCTCCAGCGCCCGCCAAGTCCCTCTGACCACCACCAGTAGGCAAGGTGGGGCAAGTGTCTCGCCCAAGGACACAACCACAATGTAACCCAGCTGGAGCTGGGATCCAACTGGCAACCCTTCACTTACAATCAGCCACTCTACCAACTGAGCTACACGCCAAACCCAGAAGACTGAATGAATAATGAATCATTATTAATTATAATCAATTATTATTATTATTATTATTATTATTATTATTATTATTATTATTATGTTATTTCATAGTTTTGATTAGTACCAGTGTACTATCTAGAATAGTATTGGTATAAATTGAAGTTTTCCTCGGTGTCATATGAATGTTTCTGATGAATTGGGAAGAGCTGACAAGAATCATCAATCATCTCCTTTCACATCAATCACATAGAAACTCCACAAACTAAATACTCTTCATATCTTGTAGGAATATTACATTTTGTTTGTCCAGACCAAAGATCTGACTGCTCCATTGATCCAAAGTTAGAAGGAGAGAAAGGATGGTGAAAACAACTCCTACCTTGTGAAGTTGGTGAGCAGGTTGAACATGTCCTGATCTGAAAGTTTGCTGCTGTCCTTTTTGTAAAGAGCTGAGAAACCAGGGTTTGATCCAGAGGTCCTGATGGGTCTTTGAACACCAGCCTACAGAGACCAGAAGAGATGGAATCAGTGTTTAGCTTTAAGACCAACACCAGCATCAGGTCTGTCTCTTTCAAAGTTCTGCTCAGACTGTGGACCTGATCTGAACCCCAATGCAGCGTCCAGGACTCAGAAGGAAAGCTCCGTCAGCAGAGACCTTTGTAGTGTCTGCTGACCTGGAGAACTTCCTCATTGGCTAGACGCCTTGTTGGCTGGAGGTTTTGATTTGACCCTGAGTTTATTGAATGGAAGAAGATTTGTTTAGTCAAATGAGTGAAGCAGATGCTGGGTGAAAGACGCAGTCAGAAAACAACCTGCTGGTCTGTTTGGAGCCCAAAACCAACGGCTTGGATCTCATTGTAGAAGAGCTCAGTGGACTTTGTGATATCATCATTCCTCTAGAGGGTGGAGAAGAAGACTAGATAGATAGATAGATAGATAGATAGATAGATAGATAGATAGATAGATAGATAGATAGATAGATAGATAGATAGATAGATAGATAGATAGATAGATAGATAGATAGATAGATAGATAGATAGATAGATAGATAGATAGCTACTAGCATATAGAATGAATCAATGCTCTATGTCTCCATCATAAAGACACTTGGTGCCTTTGATGTTAGGCTCCGCCCCCAAAGCCTATTGTAAATGAGGCTCCAGGTTTTGATGTTGGAACATTTGTAGAGCAGAAACCTTCATCAGCGTTAGATGGCGAGCCTTCCCACCTGGATCTAGAGAAACAGACTGATGGTCCAGTGGTCCTGGACGTGTCCTGCTGCTCCTCTGGTGAGGTAGGTCCTGGATCACAACCCCTCTCACACTCAGCTGCTTCTTCTCTGAACCACAGACATTTTGGACTTGACTCACTTCACTAGCTCTGTTTATTTGGGACTGAGTAGAACTGGCTGATGTCAACAACACTTGTTAGAAGTGCTACAGGTTCCATGGTGTAATGGTGAGCACTCTGGACTTTGAATCCAGTGATCTGAGTTCAAATCTCAGTGGAACCTGTGAGTCTGATGTGTTCATCATTCTGACCTCCCAGCTTTTAAAAGCAGGAGGAATATTCTAGATCAGTGTTAATAGTCTGTAGCTATGCAGTAGGACAGCAGAGCATTACAGACTCTGGCCCTGTCTCAATACTCACACTTCCACCCTACGGTCTTCAGTGAAGTGCACTTGGTAGAAGTGCACAGAAGGGTTCGAGTGCATTGTGAACNCTGCTGAAGCAGCAGAAGTCAGACTTTACCTTGTTGAGGATGAATCCAAGCAGCAGCAGCAGTCGCTGGATGAAGGATTCCTAGCAGAACCAAACACAGAGTTTATAAACCTTTAGCTGACTTGGTGGAGCTGTCAGTCACTGATGACAGCTGATTAGATAAACATCAACAAGCCCCTCCCACTCAGTCTGAGACCTGCTGGGGTTTCCTGTCAGAGTCAGTAATGGGAGTGGTCAGGAGGAACGGCCACACCTGAAGACATTTCTCCTCAATGCTTTAGACGATATCTCACTTCACCATCTGTCTCTTTGTGTCTCCAGGCAGCAGGTTGGAGCAGACGGACCAGGTAGGGGTGGACATACCTGCTGGCTTGGTCTGAGGTTAAGTGAATCTCTGTCAGGTTTTCTGAGTGTTCCAACATATTAAGGTGTGTGTTGGTTGTGTAACGTGTTGTAGTTGTTTACACACATGGAACCAGACTCGTATTCATCCTGTGTTTAATACAGACCTCTGACATGGAGACATGGAATCAAACATCAGCTCTACAGCCAGCAGGATTATCAGCATCTAGACACATTAGTTGTTCATCCTGCTGGAAAGAAAACGCCTCTGGATCCACCTGAAGTCCTCAGAACTCACCTTCAGACACTTTACAGCTTTTCCTGACACAAGAGCTGCTTGATGCACTGAGAAGTTTTGATGTCATAGTTTTCATTGATAGATGATACAGAAATTCCTCTAATTCTAAAGAAACTGATGATTTGTTCATGAAGATGTAGAATCTTGTTTACAGCAGTTATTGTGATGGTTTAACTACTGAGGAAACATCCCTTGTAGAACAAACCCTTATTGATCCTGTTCAGTTTGTAGTTGTTGATCAACAGCCAGGACACAGGAAGTGGAGATGCTGGGAATTGAACCCAGGACCTCATACATGCTAAGCATGCGCTCTACCACTGAGCTCCATCCCCACATGAAGCAGTCTCAGATCAGTCTGCTGACTTTCAGCTCAGAATCTAGGACTGACCTGATGAGCTGCATTATGACATCAACTTGTTGCAGGTTGGAGGAAAGAATGGCTTTCATCAAGAGCTGGAGGCGGAGTCAATGAGACCAACATCCAGTGATGATGTCATGGCTCCATGATCTTCAGGGTTTCCAGTCAGCGTTGGGTCATTGCAGCTTCTCTAACATGTCTCACCTTTCTTTCTGACAGCTCTTCTCCAGTGGGGATGATCTTCCTTTTGCCTGGTTGTGAAGATGACAGACTCAGCTGATCTGGGTGGACAAGTTTCCATGTTGATACTTCACTTTGGGAACATCCAACTTCTTTAGCAAAGACCTTTTGAGTCTTTCCCTCCTTATGGAGGGGGTCAGTGATGGTTTTCTAGACAACTGTCAGGTCAGCAGTTTTCTCCATGATAACCGTCGTAACTCTGCCTCAGTTGTCTGTTAACTCGCTACTTTTAATCCAGTCTGCTCCGGTCGCTGATGACTTTACTAAACACTGGCGCCCTCTGCTGTTGCTGTGGTGTAATGACCTCAAACAACTATTAGCATGTATCACTGGTTAGATCCTGATTATGAGACGACCTGCATCTTTACATTATTTTCAATGAATAAAACCTGATCTTACATTAGCATCAATACAGTTTTTATTACCTGGTGTGGTTTTAGTCATGACATCACTGATTAAATTACATTGTGACATCAGCTCAACCACAGTAAACATTATATGGAAATACTACGACAAGGATGGGATTTGAACCCATGTGTGCTGAGCACAATGGATTAGCAGTCCATCGCCTTAACCACTCAGCCACCTTGTCCTGATGAGCATTAATACATAGACTTCATTGGTCATTTTGAAGTGTTGTTTTATTAGTTATTAATCTCTGCTGAGGACACAACCCACTGCTGACATCACTCAAAGTGGGTGGAGTCTCTAGAAACAGAAAGTAGTCCTCTGACCAGAGTAACAGGCTGATCAGGAGAGACACTGCTGACAAACAAGGGGTCAGGATGGAGATCTGGTTTTGACTTAGAACTGGGTCCAGCACACCGATTCTATTGGAATTGTTCACCTCCAACTGGATCAGTTCTTCTTAACAATTCTCTTGTTTCCAGCTTTCCCAAAATGTTGCCTCATGAACAGAAACAGCATTGGGTCCACACCAGAACCACTGGAGCGTCTTCACAGACCAACAAGATGAACTCACAGCCAACACCGGACCCCCCACTCTGCACTCTGAGACGACTCAGGGGGGTGAAGGCGCTGCAGTGGTTCGTGTCCAGACGTNGAGGCTGCAGTTACTCACAGCACCAGGTGTGTCACTCTGAGTTTTGTTGAGCTTCCTCAGGATCCTTTAACTAAAGTCCTGATTTTAAACAAGCTGCTATGGTTCCACTGGGGATTGAACCCAGAACCTTCTGTGTGTGAGACAGATGTGATGACCATTACACCATGGAACCCACCTTAGAGGACAGTTTTAGGACAGTCTGTGAACAAGTACCAGGAGTCCCCTGACCTCTGACCTGTTGACTAAAGCAGTTTGATTCATCTTTTTCTTTTTAAAGCTGCTTTAAGCAGGAACTCTTCTCCAGTCTAAGTCTTGCTTTGAGCAAACTGTGATGTCATCATAGCCCAGTAACCATTTCTAGCTAAGCTCAGGATGCCCTGCACAAACAGTGATCTCCTCTAAAACTGCTGAGTCATTGTTTAGAAAAGGATCCTGCTGCACAGCTAGAATGGCAGCAGTAGAAGAGTTAGCAAAGAAGGACACTCTTCAAACACAAAGTGACAACTAAAGTCAAATCAATGCTTCTGATGAGTTTCTAGAGGAGTTCAAACTTCATGGAACCTTTACAAGAATAGAACTTTCTGATGATTTGACTTCAATCAACCTTCTGGAGGTTTTCCTGAATCTCTGCTGAATATTTAGACTTTGGGTCACTCTGACCTGATCCAGTTGCTGACCACTGATTTACAACCATAAACTCTGCAGCAGGCAGAGCTCAACATTAGGAGTCTGTCTGTCTGCTCACTTCTCCTAAAGTCTCCTCTGGAGCTGCTCTACTTCCTTTACAACAGCACCATCTAGTGGCCTGGAGCAGCATCAATAACAGAACACTTCTTAAGACGGATGAGCTCAGGAAGACACCAGCCTGCCACAGAAACATGCATCAGGCTGCAGAAAGCTTTGAGCCTCTTCATTCCTCTGCTCACAGTGAGCTGCTCAAATCATCAACATTAGTCAACAAAACACCTGGATGGTGGAACCAAACCAACTAGTAGAACATGACAAGTTCAAGAAATACCAGGAGCTGAAAGAGGAAGTAGAGACGTCAAGGCCTCAGTGGGTCAGAGGTGATGGGAGCACTGGAGTCTGTGAGCTTCAGACTGGGAGAACAGCTCCAACAGATCCAGGAACAGCCTCAGAGATCTGTGTCCAGAAGAGAGCAGATCTAGGAACAGCTCAGATACTAAGGATAAGGTTAAGGATATGATCAGTTAACAACAACAGAGGGAGTATACACAACATGACAACATGAGCAAACGACAGATGGAGACGACATCACGTGACGACCAGATTCATAGTCAAACTGTTAGCCAGGTTAGCAATCTACATGGGCAATATGTAGCAGAGAATAGTAGTTGTGTGACCGCAGTAGTACTTTGGACAGTCACATAGTCATAGACAGTAGTCAGGTAGACATTTCCAGTGGACAAAAGACATCAACAAGGGAGATATTTTCATATTTTTGCCACAAATGGACCCCCATAGGTCCCAGTGTCCTTGTGAGCAGAGCAGAGCCCTCTGAACACAGCCCACATGACAGGAATGTCTGATCAGATTATCTTTAGAGTCTTTACAGTAATGGAGGCGTCCTTCAGGTTGTCAGAGGGGAGAATTGGGTCAACAATATGGGCGGCATTAGCTTAGTTGGGAGAGTGGCCAGTCTGGTAACCAGAGGGTCACAGGTTCAATTCCCAGCTCTGGCTGGGTTAGATTATCGTTGTGTCCTTGGGCAAGACACTTCACCCAACTTGCCTGTGTTGAATGTGAGTGTGACTGCATGGGAATGTTGGTGGTGGTCAGAAGGGCCGATGGTGCAGAATGGCAGCCTCTCCTCTGTCAGTCTGCCCCAGGGCAGCTGTGGCTACAGACGTCTGTCATAGTTTACCACCACTGGTGAGAATGACTGTGTGAATGAATAATGCAACTCTGTAAAGCGTCTTTGAGTGACCTGAAAAGTGCTATATAAAACTGATGCATTATTGTTATTACAATGGTCTCCATCATCCAGCCGTGTGAAGCAGCTCTTAGCTGAAAGCTTTGAGGTTCACTGCTCTACAGCCAGCAGGATTATCAGCATCTGGACACATTAGTTGTTCATCCTGCTGGAAAGAAAACGCCTCTGGATCCACCTGAAGTCCTCAGAACTCACCTTCAGACACTTTACAGCTTTTCCTGACACAAGAGCTGCTTGATGCACTGAAAAGTTTTGATGTCATAGTTTTCATTGATAGATGAGACAGAAATTCCTCTAATTCTAAAGAAACTGATGATTTGTTCATAAAGATGTAGAATCTTGTTTACAGCAGTTATTGTGATGGTTTAACTACTGAGGAAACATCCCTTGTAGAACAAACCCTTATTGATCCTGTTCAGTTTGTAGTTGTTGATCAACAGCCAGGACACAGGAAGTGGAGATGCTGGGAATTGAACCCAGGACCTCATACATGCTAAGCATGCACTCTACCACTGAGCTCCATCCCCACATGAAGCAGTCTCAGATCAGTCTGCTGACTTTCAGCTCAGAATCTAGGACTGACCTGATGAGCTGCATTATGACATCAACTTGTTGCAGGTTGGAGGAAAGAATGGGCTTGTTCGAGATGAACTGCGCCTCGCCTGGAGAACAGACGAGAGCAGGCGGACGCAGCAGGGGGAGCGGCTAAAAGTCTGCTTTTAAGTCGGACAGATTTTCCTAAATGTAGCTCGTAGGTGATGATATGTCTGAAGATATCGCGTTAATGTCCGTAATTGCGGATGACTTTCCGTTTTTTCCAAAATCTTTATTTGAAGTTCAAAGTATTTCACAACAAATTCAAGAGTGAACAATATAAAGTATCAACACTAAAGTAAACTAAATAATAGACATATATCCAGAGAGATCAGATCAGTCAAAGAAAATAAACAAGATGATGCTCTGTACTAAATGATCTGATTATAAAAATCAGACAGTAGTTTTATTAGAACTTTATAGAAAATAGAAACAGTTCCTACTGAAAACTCTTTGAAACAAATCACATTTCTCATTGTGGCCTTTATAGTTGACATCATCAACGTGGCATGAATTTACAATATATATTTAAACAAATAACATTTCGCATTTTGCAACAGGATGTTTGGATCAAAACGTGAACCAATCAGATCTGAGATCAGGTGAGAGCCAGGCGTTTCCCATCATGCTCTCGGTTTTGCAGCCGGTGGAGAGCAACTGCAGCGCCTTGCTCCAAAGTCTGCGTCCGCCTTGATCTCACGAGGTTATCGTTGCCTACGTAGGCATGACATCAGAGCAAGTCGGCGTCAAGTCGGACAGAAATCTAACCGGCATGCAATGGGCGCCGATCACCGCTGATCGAATCTGCGCAGAACTGGCTCATCTCGAACGCACCTAATGGCTTTCATCAAGAGCTGGAGGCGGAGTCAAGGAGACCAACGAGCAGTGATGATGTCATGGCTCCATGATCTTCAGGGTTTCCAGTCAGCGTTGGGTCATTGCAGCTTCTCTAACATGTCTCACCTTTCTTTCTGACAGCTCTTCTCCAGTGGGGATGATCTTCCTGCTGCCTGGTTGTGAAGATGACAGACTCAGCTGATCTGGGTGGACAAGTTTCCATGTTGATACTTCACTTTGGGAACATCCAACTTCTTTAGCAAAGACCTTTTGAGTCTTTCCCTCCTTATGGAGGGGGTCAGTGATGGTTTTCTAGACAACTGTCAGGTCAGCAGTTTTCTCCATGATAACCGTCGTAACTCTGCCTCAGTTGTCTGTTAACTCGCTACTTTTAATCCAGTCTGCTCCGGTCGCTGATGACTTTACTAAACACTGGCGCCCTCTGCTGTTGCTGTGGTGTAATGACCTCAAACAACTATCAGCATGTGTCACTGGTTACATCCTGATTATGAGACAACCTGCATTTTTACATTATTTTCAATGAATAAAACCTGATCTTACATTTGCATCAATACAGTTTTTATTACCTGGTGTGGTTTTAGTCATGACATCATTGATTAAATTACATTGTGACATCAGCTCAACCACAGTAAACATTAGATAGAAAGACAACGACAAGGATGGGATTTGAACCCATGTGTGCTGAGCACAATGGATTAGCAGTCCATCGCCTTAACCACTCAGCCACCTTGTCCTGATGAGCATTAATACATAGACTTCATTGGTCATTTTGAAGTGTTGTTTTATTAGTTATTATTCTCTGCTGAGGACACAACCCACTGCTGACATCACTCAAAGTGGGTGGAGTCTCTAGAAACAGAAAGTAGTCCTCTGACCAGAGTAACAGGCTGATCAGGAGAGACACTGCTGACAAACAAGGGGTCAGGATGGAGATCTGGTTTTGACTTAGAACTGGGTCCAGCACACCAATTCTATTGGAATTGTTCACCTCCAACTGGATCAGTTCTTCTTAACAATTCTCTTGTTTCCAGCTTTCCCAAAATGTTGCCTCATGAACAGAAACAGCATTGGGTCCACACCAGAACCACTGGAGCGTCTTCACAGACCAACAAGATGAACTCACAGCCAACACCGGACCCCCACTCTGCACTCTGAGACAACTCAGGGGGCTGAAGGCGCTGCAGTGGTTCGTGTCCAGACGTCTCCAGAGTTTGTCTGTAGCCAGTCCTCCAAAACAACTCCTTCATCCTGAGCGTTTCAGTGTTTAAAGCACAAATCAGCCTCTCTTGAAGTGCAGGACACCTGTCAATCACCCCCACAGCTCCGTTATTTCCCAATGAATCAAGCCTCTGCAGATGCCAATGAGCATAGACCCGATCCTCATTAATCCAAAAGTGCAGTCTTCCAGAGACGCAGCGTGCATCGCTGTCAGCCGAGTCAGAGAACCTCTCTCTGTTTTGAAAGTGAAAAAAACTATATCCATAGTGTTGAGAAAACCATCAAAACAGATCCATATTGAAAAAAGATGATTTATCCAGTAGGAATGAGGAAGTTGCTCAGGTTAGACGAGACCAGACAACTGCAGGCAGGGGGGCCGCCAGGAATTTTGGGCCCCATGAAAAAATATCAAGTTCGGCCCGGTGGCGGCTCCATAGGGGGCACTGGGGCTCCGCCCTCCCTGATGTGAAGGGAGAACATTGTTTTAAATATATATGAGATATTGGCTGTTATTGTCCATCATGAACCCTAGATTTTATATTTTATTGTGTTCAAGGTTATCTTATAACGTTGTTTTTAGGAGATTTTGTTTCATTTTCCTCTCTCTGGTGAATTCTTTGACAGTCACTGGGATTTTTGGTTTGTGTTCTAAAAGCTATAAACAAACTGCCCCTTATGAGACCTTCCATAAGTCAGTCAGCATCAAAACATCTGATTTCAAGGTCTTTAGTGGAAGAAAGTTTTCTTTAGTTCCTCTAAAAAGGCTCTTCACAGTATGTAATAATTTCACAGTAATTTCTGTAACATTAATAACAATGCTTCAACCTGCCCAGCATCCAACACAGACTGTAAGTTGTTACTGATTCATCTAATTATCATTGTGTGGAAAAATAATGTGTTTAGCACAAAAAATAACCTTTTATCTATTTTTTAATAGTTCTGTTTATCCACGTCTCAGCATGTCTTTGCATCATGTTTAGGTGAAACTGTTTTGAGGTATTTATTGCTAAGAACTTTATCTGGACTGTTGTGATGAGGAAAATAAAGTATTTAATAAATTATGTGGAGAAAAATATATTAATGCTTTAAACTTGTCACCTGTAAAAAAAAACAACAAATCCTTTATTGACAGTGACTCATGGTAATGTCATGGAGGATTTGGGTCATATGAGCAGGTTTCTACTATAAAACTATTAAAAACACGAAGAGTCTCTGAAAACAGCTGTAAGGTTAAAGGAAAACAAAACTCTGCTGAAGTCCTGACAGAGAAATGTGGTTTTTATTGTTTGATTTGCCAAAATTGAAGCTGCAACCATTGAGTGGCGCTGAGAAACAGCTGAAGCTGCGTGCTCTAGAAGCGCTGCGCGCTCCCGTAACGAGCTTTATGGAAAAACGCCTCTAACTGTCTGATAATGGATGCATGTGTGTTAAAGTTGTTAGCGAGGTCCTGGAGAGAAGTGACGCCGACTGTTAGGCAGCTTCCCCGGTGCTGACAGGGACAAACACCGTAGAGGTCGGTCTGCTGCTCCGTGTTGACTTCAGTCAAAGAGGAGACGTGACTCGGGAAGGACTGTACCATTTCATGCCGATATAAGGGGGGTTTAAAATTATATTTTTATAAATAAAGTAGAGACTTGTGTTAAACATTTTATGAAGACAAAAATATTGTTTGTTTAATGTCTTAATTTTTAACAAAATACTGAGGAGTAAAGTACTTGAGATTTTTAAACTTAAAATTTTTTTTTTTTAAATTAGAGACTTTTTTGGGCCCCCCTAAGAGTCGTGGGCCCTTAGAATCTTCCTAAGCTTTCACCCGTTTACGGCGCCCCTGGCTGCAGGGGAAACACAAAGGGAGAGAAGGAAAACGTGTGACCGCTCTCCAAGGAAGCTGGAAATGTGATTTGTGTCATTGTTTGTTTATTAGGTTGCTGTTGTTGCATGGAGTGACCTGGTAATACTATGTACAGAACACTGTACAGTATATACTAAAAAGTATCCACCATCTTGGAAGAGTTTAGTTTACCAAAGTCTTTCAAGCACTGCTAGATACCCATTGAAGGTCTTCAGTGGTCTGAGTTTGTCATGTGACCTGTCTAGTAAACAGCAGTCCCTATGGTCACATCCCAGCATGTTTGATCACTAGTTCTTCAATCTTGAATTTTCCAGAACTTCATGGTTTTTGACTTTGAATACATGTCCATGCTTGTTGATGGATGATCTTTTAGTATGACGTAACCTCAGTTTGTTAACTGGTCAAACTAGACACAGTGCTTTGGATGTTTACAGTTGAAACCTCAAGGCATTCATCCCTGCATGGCTTGGGTTTTCTGTTTAATGAAAATCTACCAAGAAGTACCAAGAACCTGTCACTGAGGCGCTGTGGCTTAGCTGGTCAAAGTGCCTGTCTAGTAAACAGGAGGTCCTGGGTTCAAATCCCAGCAGTGCCTTATGTAAGACAACTGCTATGAAGTCACACTCTGGTCTTCTAAATACCAGGACAACACTCTCATTGCCGTTGGATTTCAGAATCCCACACTGCTCTGTTTCCTTGCCTCTAATACGCCGAGTCCCCCACTCTGCTGTTTCACAAATCACACTCTGCAGTCTTTGAGACGACTCAGGAGGGTGAAGGCTCTGCAGAGGTTTGAGTCCAGAAGCAGTACCAGGTGACCCGGGTCCGTCCCATTCTGGACCTCATCATGCCGCTCTGATGCTCTCGTGCTATGGCAATTCCTTTTAACATTTAATCAAAAACCAGACTTCTCTGTAATTCCTATTTTATGCAGCAATAACTTAGTTTATCCAAGTATTTAAAGGCATACTTTGCAACGTTTTCATATTTAAAATCTTTTCCTTGAGCCAGTATGAGCTAACATGACCTTTTGCAGGGATAATGAAAAGTCACTTAGCCCCATCTGGTGCTTAGATCCAGAATACCACTATTGCAACTTCTCAGTCACCGGTCCGGTGCCTCGGAAGTCTCACAAAGTTACGTATCTCGCAAGAGTTATCTAACAAAGCGGCTAATTGTTATGCTAGTCAGTCCTCGGTCGGTACCACGGAAATTGGTCGGTGCCTTAAAAAGTACCGAATTCGGTACCCATCCCTACCTAGAGGATGATAAAACACACTGGGTATGTACACAGAAATAGCTTATTAGATTCTTCATTTCCCTGAATATGTTCACAGATGACAGCCAAAAAGCTTCTCTCAGTCAGATCAGACAGATCCATCACAATCAAGGTTTGATTTGTCTTTTTCTCACTCAGTGGAACAAAGATGCAGAAAAGAACAAGGCAAGAGAAGATTGACAAAATACTGTGAAATGACTGTAAAAGTTAAAATCCTCTCTAAATAAATCAATCAAATCTGTCTTTTGGATTCTTCTTATTGTTGAAACTTGGCCAAAGAAATGTCAATGAGTTGGAGCTCATTCCATCAGAGTACACCTTTCTGGTTTAGGAGAGTCAGTCTGCAGGAGGCATCAGTTTGAGTCAGAGAGTTCAGAGAGCGGTCATGAAGGTTCACAGGAAGCAATGAAATCAATATCAGCTGAAGTGATTACAACTGATAGTTACAGTTTGTGAAAGCAGTCAGTTAACTCAGTCCTCATTTGAAACAGAAGGCTAAGATCACTAAGGTGTTTTAGAAACAACAGTAGTCTTTAGTGAAGGCTTTTTACTGATCTCTGATCAGTATTATTTCAACCCCAGCGTCAACAAAACCTCTACACGACCAGGATCTCTAAACTCCAGCTGCTGATTCAAGGTCTGACAGGATTTAGAAACTGTTTATAAATTCATGCTGAAATCTGAAAGTCACCAGACTGAGCTGAGACTTCTCCATGTGGGGATGTAGCTCAGTGGTAGAGCGCATGCTTTGCATGTATGAAGTCCTGGGTTCAATCCCCAGCATCTCCATGTCCCTGATAGATCAAGATCTACAGACTTTAGTCCTCTAAATGGACAGATAGTGGACCAATCCTGAGCACCAATAAATGTTCAGCACATATTTAGTCAGGCAAAATACCAAATTCATTGCTCCCAACAGACTGCTTAAGTGTGTACATTCCTGCTATATTTGCACAGTTTTTATGCACAAAAATATTGCACATCCCTCATAATAATAACCCTATTCAGGTTGATAGTTGGTGATGTATCTGAACTTGACTAAAGTGTTTACATCCTGATAAATTTGCACAGTTTCTTATGCACAACCAGTTTTTCATTCACATCCCTCATAACAGTAACTGTATTCAGTTTGATAGTGCTGTGACTTTATCTGGTAATGACTCTTGATGATTGTACATTGTCTTACTAGTATCTCTGCTTGTATTATTACATATTTTTTGTGCCATGAATTTTTTTGCTTTTAGTTTTATCTTTTACATTTATCTTTTTGTTCTTCTGTGAATTTGTTTTTTTTTCTTTACTTGCCTGTAACTGCTGCTGGTGCACCTGAATTTCCCCACTGAGGGACAATAAAGGGCTTTTCTATTCTATTCTATTCTCTTCTATTCTTATCTATTCTATTCTATTCTATTCTATCCTATCTTTGGTATCCGGGCCTCTCTCCACAATCAGCAGGTGGGTTCAGCTCATATTAACAGGTCCTAATTCTAACAGAGACATCACTGGTTTCTCAGCTCTTTACAGAAAGGACAGCAGCAAAGTGTCAGATCAGGACATGTTCAACCTGCTCACCAACTTCACAAGCTAGGAGCTGTTTTCACCATCCTTTCTCTTCTTCTAACTTTGGACCAGTGTGGAGGGATTTCTTTTTCCTCTGTTTTCCTCACAGGCTGGAGAAAATGTCCAAACTCTGCTTGGTCAGACGAGGACAACTTGACAAGACTTGTGTCTCTGCTAATGTCTAGTTTGTTTCTGCTGCTTCTGCTGAGTGAGACCAGAACAGTCAGCTCTCTGATGGTGGACCATCAACAACCTTTGCTGGATCTTTGATTTTCACCAACTCATCTGCTGAAGTTGGTCTTCAGCTAAACTTTGTCCCTGGTCCTTTTGGGGATTCCTGCTGACCTGTGCTGTGTTTGGACTCGACCTCTCTGGTGAAAGCGCACACATGGATGAAGGTTTGATTGATTGAGTCTAGTTTGATCATGGGTTGGTGTTGGTGATTGTTGCTCTTTTAATTCTATGGGGAAACCCCATTATCTAAGGAAAGACTGACACTCTGAACTAAAGGTTTAATTATATAAGGGTGAATTAATGTAACGTTTTCATGTCTAATGAGCAAACTGTCAGAGAGCACCACTCCAAAAGTGAAAGAGAATCTTAGAGCCAAGGCTGTAGCTCATCACTGTGTAAACACTAACAATACTGCCCCAGATCGCTATGGAAACGTTGATTTAGTGAAATAATTACAGCTTGGAGGTCACAATATGTGGCTCATGGGCCACAGACTGCCTATTAAGTTCCCCTGTATTAAAGGAAGGTTTTAGAATCCAAACCAAAAACGTTAAGCATATTTTACTGCAACATTAAACTGTTAATTCCTAATAAATCAAAAACTTTCATATAAGTTAAACCTCTTTACTTGTGCTGAAACCAGGAATTGAACCAGGGACCTTTAGATCTTCAGTCTAATGCTCTCCCTACTGAGCTATTTCAGCGTAGATGACACCTCTAAACTCACACATGACATCATGCAGCATCAACATGTCTTCATCTTTCACCTGGAGGGAACTTTGATGGTTTAGTCCACGTTTCACCTCAGCTGTCTTCAATGGTTTAATGATTAGTTTCATCCAGTAGCAGAACTATGGACCGAGGAGGAGGGAATCCCAGGTGTCAGACAGCTGATAGACCCCATGTCCCCATTCATTGTCCACCTATCAGCTGACTCACACCTGGGATTCCCTCCTCCAGAGACCATCTAGTGGAGATGGGCGTGGCCAACCCAGCACACTGGACAGGTCTGGGTTGACCACGCCCATCACAAGAACAGCTGATAAAGACGCTTCACGCCAACATGGTGACACTTCTGATGAAGACCACAGCCTGTGGTGGAAACAGGTCAAGATCAAGGTAAATAAAGAACTGACCTGATGACTTTTACAGGTCTGATAGAAAAAGAACCCTAATAATTCATCAGAACTGAAATCTACTTGGATCAAAGTCATGGACGCCCAACGTGGGAATCAAACCTGCAACTCTCACGTAAACAACCCTCAGATCAAGAGTCTCCTGCTCTACTGACTGAACTAGTCAGGCCTTTGTTGACTAGTCAAACGTCAGAGACATGGTAGAAAACACTGATTTCTCTTGAAGTTGGATCCTGTCCTAATAGAAACATTGTGGATGAACTAATGACTTATGAATCCTCCACATTGTGTCAGGATGGTTCAGTGGTCAAAGACAGCAGACTCATGGTTTCACTTCTCACTTCATGCAGAGAGTTCTGGTCTCCAGGTGGAGGTGTGGGTTCACATCCTGACTCTGTCTACCTGGTCTGACCTTTAATGTGAAACATCTGATCACCAGAGAAACGACCTCTAGGAAGGTTTTCAGATAGAGAGCAGAGTGTTGGTCAGGTTACTTGGAGAAAGTTATTAGTTTCTAATTACTGATTACTTCACCAAAAAGTAATCCAATTACTTACTGATTGCTTATTTTCAAAGTAATTAGTTACTTTACTTATTCCTTTACTTGGTTACTTTTCAAAAACATGTCCANTAAATCAAGTCTTTCTCCTGTTGACCTGTATTTCTCTGAGTGTAACCTTCAAATTAGATTCTTTATGTCGTCTTTTCTCTCAAGCAACACCGGAACTCCACAGGGCTGTGTTCTCAGCCCCCTGCTGTTCTCCCTGATGACCCACGACTGTCGTCCCAGACACAACACCAACCACTTCCTGAAGTTTGCAGATGACACAACCGTTGTGGGTCTTATCCAGGATGACAGCAAGCTGGCCTACAGGGACCAGGTGGAACACCTGGTGAACTGGTGCAAAGTCAACAATCTGATCCTCAATGTTGACAAAACAAAGGAGATCATTGTCGACTTCAGGAAATCACAGCCCAGTCACACACCACTCCTCATCAATGACACTGTCAGCAGTACCAAGTTTCAGGGGGTGAAAATCACTGACAAATGACCCTGGGCTCTCAACACCACCTCCCTGACTAAAAAGGCACAACAGAGTCTACACCTCCTTCACCGAATGAGGAGAGCCTCCCTCCCCCTCCAATCCTGACCACCTTCTACAGAGGCACCATGGAGAGTCTGCTATCCAGCTGCATCTCCGTCTGGTTTGGGGCCTGTAAAGACTCGGAATAGAAGTCCCTGCAGAGAGTAGTGAGGACAGCAGAGAAAATCATCAGGACCCCCCTCCCCTCTATTCAGGATATTGGCCATAAACGCTGCCTGACCAGAGCTCAACGCGTCGCCTCAGACCCCAACCATCCCCACCAGGGACTGTTTTCAAGACTGGAATCTGGCAGGAGGTTCTGCAGCATCCGCAGCAGCACGTCCAGGTTCAGAGACAGTTTTTGTCCCCTGGTCATAAGACAGTTGGACACCCACATGCAATAAATTCAAACTCTGACCCATGGACTGCAACACCCCCTGTATAGACTGCATCAGCCCCTGCGTGGTATGAAACATCCATGGTCTGTAACAGCCCTGTAACAGGCTGCAACAGCCCCCAGCCCCACCACTCCCTCCATCCCTCCTGCTTTCCTCCACACCACCCTTAGGAACCTCACAGGACTAGAACATGCTGCTATGATACCATCCTCTGTGCAATAACATGTCACACAGTCACTTTACTCTTCATCCCTTATTATTTTATGACCTTATACAGCTAGGTCACAATAGTTCAGATTGTATCAGCAGCTTAAATCTGAATATTGAATTCCATGAATACTGTATTCTAACAAGCTCTGTGAGCGCTATGACTCTGATCATTCCTGTTCCTGTACTGTGAGCCCAGCATCAACATTTCGTTCAATATGTCCACCAATGGTGTGTCTGTTGAATGACAATAAAGGAAAGTCTAAGTCTCTGACATTTGTTGACCTTTTGCTCATTACACATCCATCATCCATCTATTTTCATTTAAATTCATTGAACATCTAACTGTGGTCATTAGAGTGAAGTCAGTGAGCAGAACTGAATAGACTTTACTATTCTTCTGAGTCTGACTGTTGACAGGTCAGGTTTTGATGTTAGAACATTTCTAAAGTAGAAACCTTCATCAGCGTTGGATGGCGAGCCTTCCCACCTGGATCTAGAGAAACAGACTGATGGTCCAGTGGTCCTGGACGTGTCCTGCTGCTCCCTCCAGTGTGGTAGAACCTGTACCCTGACCCTGCTGGATCATAGAACCAACACCAGTGAAAACAATCACCTGACATGGGACTTGAACCCATGACCCTGAGATTAAAAGTCTCATGCTCTACCAGCTGAGCTAGTCAGGCTGAAAAAGAAGTCTAAATAAAAAAGTAGAAGGATTGATGGATGAATAGATGGACAGAATCAAATCAACTCCACATCATCTCTACCTGCTAGTTCCTCCACTGTATTCAGGCCTCCTGAGCTGGCTCCTCTTGATAGAGGGCAGCAGTGGGTCTACTCCAAGTATTAAATCCAGAGCCTTGCTTTCTTGCTCAGCTCCCTCTTCACCACCACAGACTGGTTCAGCCTCCATCACTGCAGACGCTGCCCCAATCTGCCTGTCCATCTCCTGCTCCCTCCTTCCCTCACTCCTAAACAAGACCCTGAGATCCTTCAAGTCCTCCACTGGAGGTAGGACCTCTCTCTCAAGCCTCCCTTTTCAGGTTGAGAACCATGGTCTCAGATTTGGAGGTGCTGGTCCTCATCCCAGCTGCATCACACTCAGCTGGGAACCCGTCAGAAAGATCCATTTACAGTTTGTATCAATGGGCTCTGAAGAACTAAAGGTAAGTCAGCTGTTTGATCCTGCACATACTAACATCCCTCAATGACTGAAGCTCAAATCAACTGACTCTGCTGTCATTTACTGCTTAGTTATTAGTAGGACTAAAGTCATCAAAACAGGCTTAGAAAAGCAAGTGAGATCTATTCTGGAGCTGCTGACTGGGACCAGTTACAGCTTTCAGACACACAACTGGTATTAGAACCAATGTGGTAAAAGGAGGGGCTTGTTCTGGCTGGAAGGGTCTCTGACTCCAAACCATTTAAGGTAGACGGAGAGAGTTCTGAAGAGTGGATGTAAACAAGGCTTTTGTTTGAAGACGTTAGTTGTGGGTCTGTAAGTGAGCACTCTGGTAATAGTGGGCTGAGCAGAACCATGACCTTTGACCTGTTGTTGACTCCAGCAGTACATTTAGGGATTAGTAGGTGTTTTGATATCTAGGTAGAATCTACAGAGTTTCCTCTGACTCCTCCATTGATTTACCACTAACTAAAGTCCACCAGTTTGATAAAAATTCCATTAAACAGAGTAGAAACATTGTGATTTCTGAAAACACTAGACCACATCTAGCAGTTTCCAGCGTTGTTGGCAGGATTTGAACCTATGCGGGCAGAGCCCAGTGGATTTCTAGTCCACCGCCTTAACCACTCAGCCACAACAACTACACCTACAGCTCCAAACAGCTGACAGAGAGACCAACCTGGGATCTAGTGGGAAAACAAAGGCCTGGAGTCCTCTACGTCATCACCACATTAAAGTTAGGATTCATGTTTTCATCCTGTCACACTCTGGTCAGTGAACATTCATCTTTCCTCAGTCGACTAAAGCAGCTGGACATGGACACACATTTAGACTCTTCCCTTGAAGACATGAACTCCAGCAGATGAACAAAGAGAAACACTTTGTCAAACAGTCATGTTGTCTGTGTTGATCAAAACCTTCTAAAGTCAGACCTGCTGAGACCACGATCTAGTCTTCACAGGTCTGCAGAGTTGTGACAACTACAGAGGAATAAAGTTGATGAGCCATGCTATGAAATATGGGAAATAGTGGTAGAAGTCAGATTAAGGACATTAGTGAACATCTGTGAGCAGCAGGATGGTTTCATATCAAGAAAGAAGACAACAGACTCAGGATCTGATTTGAGGATGTTGATAGAGAAGTCCAGAGAAAGTCAGAGAGAGCTGCATTGTGTCTTTGTAGATCTAGAGAAAGCAGATGACAGGGTACCCAGAGAGGAGCTGTGGTATTGTCTGAGGAAGTCTGGAGTGTCAGAGGAGGACGTTAGAGTGGTGCAGGACATGATGAGGACTGTAGGACAGCTGTGAAGTGAGCTGTAGGGTAACGGAGGAGTTGAAGGTGGAGGTGGGACTGAATCAAGGATCAGCTCTGAGCTCCTTCTGAGTCTCTATGGTGATGGACAGGCTGACAGAGGAATGTCCTGGACTCTGATGTTCACTGATGACATAGTGATCTGTAGTGAGAGGAGGGAGCAGGTGGAGGAACATCTGGAGAGGAGGAAGAAACGACACCTGATTGGCTGATGAGATCTTTGTGTTAACAAGCAGCTGAGCAGGTGTTCCTAATAAAGTGAGCAGTGAGTGTGTGTCTGAGCTGCTCTTTGTTCAAGGAGAAAGAAAGAGAAAAGCTTGAGGGTTGTTCTCAGTCTCTGAGCTGTTCCTAGATCTGCTCTCTTCTGGACACAGATCTCTGAGGCTGTTCCTGGATCTGTTGGAGCTGCTCTCCCAGTCTGAAGCTCACAGACTCCAGTGCTCCCATCACCTCTGACCCACTGAGGCCTTGACGTCTCTACTTCCTCTATCAGCTCCTGGTGTTTCTTGAACTTGTCATGTTCTACTAGTTGGTTTGGTTCCACCATCCAGGTGTTTTGTTGACTAATGTTGATGATTTGAGCAGCTCACTGTGAGCAGAGGAATGAAGAGGCTCAAAGCTTTCTGCAGCCTGATGCATGTTTCTGAGGCAGGCTGGTGTCTTCCTGAGCTCATCCGTCTTAAAGTGCCCATGACATGGTTTTCCATGTTTTCTGACTTATCTATCATGTTGCAACGTAGAATTCTCACCTTAAACCTGCCAGAAAGAGCAAAAACGGCATTAATCTGTCTCCTAGTACAGCCATTGAGAAGCTCTTCCAGATTTCAGACCCAGGTTTCAAACCTTTTTTTTCACTCCAGCCCGCTATGAGGTCATAGTGATCCGGACTTGCTTATATGGTAAATTCTCCGCCCACATGCACGTTCACGACACCTGGAGCGAGGCAGTGCCGCCGCCATTGCCCATAGACCGTGTAGTGTTTAGTTTCAGTTTCGTTTCTCTTTCACGCGACGGCACTGCCCCCTACTGCAGCAGAAGTGTCAGGCTGCCAAATAAGGAGAAACCCAGCAGAACCGGAAGGCGGCGCTTTCTTCTGATCTCTGAGTTGCTTGTTAGGAAATAATTACAGCGTATTTTGAGTTATAATGGTGCAACGTTTATCTAGAGGCATCAAAGATTACACCTGTTTAATATAAAGTGATTTAAATATGGAGTCAATGGCACTTTAACACTGATCCAGAATATTCCTCCTGCTGCTAAAAGCTGGGAGGTCAGAATGATGAACACATCAGACTCACAGGTTCCATTGAGATTTGAACTCAGATCACTGGATTCAAAGTCCAGAGTGCTCACCATTACACCATGGAACCTGTAGCACTTCTAACAAGTGTTGTTGACATCAGCCAGTTCTACTCAGTCCCAAATAAACAGAGCTAGTGAAGTGAGTCAAGTCCAAAATGTCTGTGGTTCAGAGAAGAAGCAGCTGAGTGTGAGAGGGGTTGTGATCCAGGACCTACCTCACCAGAGGAGCAGCAGGACACGTCCAGGACCACTGGACCATCAGTCTGTTTCTCTAGATCCAGGAGGGAAGGCTCGCCATCTAACGCTGATGAAGGTTTCTGCTCTACAAATGTTCCAACATTAAAACCTGGAGCCTCATTTACAATAGGCTTTGGGGGCGGAGCCTAACATCAAAGGCGCCAAGTGTCTTTATGATGGAGACATAGAGCATTGATTCATTCTATATGCTAGTTGCACAGGAGGACATATTTCTACTTCCTGTTTGTTGGTCCTACACATCTCTGTCTATATCTATCTATCTATCTATCTATCTATCTATCTATCTATCTATCTATCTATCTATCTATCTATCTATCTATCTATCTATCTATCTATCTATCTATCTATCTATCTATCTATCTATCTATCTATCTATCTATCTATCTCAGTCTTCTTCTCCAGCCTCTAGAGGAATGATGACATCACAAAGTCCACTGAGCTCTTCTACAATGAGATCCAAGCCGTTGGTTTTGGGCTCCAAACAGACCAGCAGGTTGTTTTCTGACTGCGTCTTTCACCCAGCATCTGCTTCATTCATTTGACTAAACAAATCTTCTTCTATTCAATAAACTCAGGGTCAAATCAAAACCTCCAGCCAACAAGGCGTCTAGCCAATGAGGAAGTTCTCCAGGTCAGCAGACACTACAAAGGTCTCTGCTGACGGAGCTTTCCTTCTGAGTCCTGGACGCTGCATTGGGGTTCAGATCAGGTCCACAGTCTGAGCAGAACTTTGAAAGAGACAGACCTGATGCTGGTGTTGGTCTTAAAGCTAAACACTGATTCCATCTCTTCTGGTCTCTGTAGGCTGGTGTTCAAAGACCCATCAGGACCTCTGGATCAAACCCTGGTTTCTCAGCTCTTTACAGAAAGGACAGCAGCAAACTTTCAGATCAGGACATGTTCAACCTGCTCACCAACTTCACAAGGTAGGAGTTGTTTTCACCATCCTTTCTCTCCTTCTAACTTTGGATCAATGGAGCAGTCAGATCTTTGGTCTGGACAAACAAAATGTAATATTCCTACAAGATATGAAGAGTATTTAGTTTGTGGAGTTTCTATGTGATTGATGTGAAAGGAGATGATTGATGATTCTTGTCAGCTCTTCCCAATTCATCAGAAACATTCATATGACACAGAGGAAAACTTCAATTTATACCAATACTATTCTAGATAGTACACTGGTACTAATCAAAACTATGAAANGACTCCAGCAGTGTTGATCCATCAAACGCAGTTAAGTACCACAGCTCTGGTAAACTTAAAGGCCTCTTGATAAAAGCTAACAACTTTAGCTCACTCAAACTAGTTACTGATCCATCCGTAACTAGTTCCCCTCCATCAGAATCCTTAATCTAAATTAAGTAAAACTCCCTAGTCTCCAAAACATCATGAGACTCAGAGTGCTAAAACTTATTTAAGATTCAATTCAGAACACCTTACCATCGTGAATGACTTAATGCTGACTACCTGCTAACTACCTCTTTCTTATCTGTGATATCTGTCGTATGTGTTTCTTAATAAATTAATGAAGTCTAATATCCATGACTCAGATTTCTATGGTCAATATTAAATGCATAATCTACTCACTGTGACATCAGAATCGAACCTAGATATCCCTGTAAACACTAAAAGGTGATAGTATCAGAGATTTTTCTCCGTGTAAAACTTACAAAACCTAGTAGTGAAACTACAGAAGTATGTGCCAATTATAAACCATATAAATAGAGTTTATAACGCTACAGTGCTATATAAATAAAGTTTGATTTGATAAGCCTGAAACACCCTATAGGTGGCGCCTTAATCCTACTTTTCTCAAAAGAGCTAACTTTTGCACATTTGTAAGGGAGCAGATTAAATTGTTTTGTGAAACAAACGGTGCCTCCTCTCCTCTCCATCTCCTAACCCTTACCCTCCCACTGCTTTATCATAGTGGCTAAGTCATGTTTCCATAGCAGGGGTCGGTACGGTTTGGTGCGGGTCGGATCACTATTTTGTCTGTTTCCATTGTAAAACCGGTCCATACAACCGCTCCGTACTGCTCCGTTCATGGACCATGAATGGTCCTCTGTGGGTCCATAGAGCGGGTATGGTTAGGGCGGAGCTGTGGCGATAAACAACACAGACCACTGATCACTGCTTGTGACAAGCAAAACAAACCCTGGAGTGCATTATTTTATTATTACTAAAGTGAGAAGTAAAAACAATCCGTCCTGTAACACTGGACCCGGTTCCTAAGGTCTGGATCAGTGAGTGATTCCTCACGGTCAGCGGCTGGACCCTGCCCGGTCTAGCTGCTGACCGCGAGGGATTCATTCATCGCCGTGGACCGTGGGTCTCCGCCTCCTCGGGTCTCGGACCGTGAGTAAATCCAACTGCGGATTCACCGCAGCTGAACCTGGTTCCGCGCCTCGGGTCTGTCGGCAGAGATCCGACCATTGTTGTACATGGAAGTGATAAAATGCCAGCAAGTAGCACCAGGTTTGATCACTTTCAGAGCTCCAAACATTCAGCGATCAGCTGCGTTCAGGACGAGCTATATGGATCGGTAAAAAAAATGAAAGAGTTAATAAAGAAGTTTCACAAAATGCAGCTGAAGGATTTGAGAAGACAGCGGAACAGTGTCAGGCCAAGCTGGAGAAATAAAAATCCCCATATAAGAACAGAGCTGGTATCACATGAATATGTTTTTTTTTTTTTATAACTTAAATTTTTATTACCATTTTCTTTTTTTTCAAAAACACACATTAACAAACAAAACATCCAAAAAAACAACAACATCAACATATAACATAATAATAATGACCAAAATAATAATTGTGATGAAATATAATATAGTACTAATAATACTGATAGTTATATATACCCATATGTATATACCTATCCATATACTCATATATGCCCTTATATATAAAAAAAAAATAAATAAAAATTAAATAAAAAGGTCAGCCTATGGCATTCATCAGATCCTCACTCAATGAGCTCACTATTATTCAGTCTGAGGAATGACATGAATCGGTTCCAGATTTGGTTCGTTTTCTCCTGGGAGTTATTCATTTCTGCGATTAACTTCTCATATGAAGCAGTCTCCACCATAAGTGCACACCAGACCTTTATCTGAGGTCTATGAGGGCTCCTCCAGTTCCTCAGTATGAGTCTTGCAGCAACCATAAATGCTGCCATCACAAGTCCCCAAATGCCCTTTGAAAATTCAGTTGACATAAGAGAATTATCTCCTAACAGACACAGTTGAGGCGAATTGGGGATTGACAGACCAGTACACCTTTCCATAATCAAGATTACTTCAGTCCAGAAAGGTAACACCACAGGACAACTCCATAAGACATGAAGATAAGTACCAGCACAGCTCCCACATTTCCAGCATTTATCATCTTGCTGTAGACCCATTCTAAACATTTTAGATGGAGTATAATAATATCGATGTACAATTTTATAATGAATAAGTTTACTTCGTGCGTCTCTAGCTGCCCCTCCTATTTTTGAGATGATTATATTCCAACTGTCTTTACTGAACTCGGGATTTAGATCTCTTTGCCACACCAATCTCAAACCTTCACAGAGTCTGTCATCTCTACCTATTAGCTTTTTATAGAACACTGATGCTGAATGTAAGTTACTAGATGAATTTAGCCAGTCCCTAACTACATTTATTCCTTGTGTCCAACTTGAACCTATTCTAGAGTTTACACTGCTCCTAAGTTGTAGGTATTTCCAAAAATCTCCTTTATCCACCATATTGAAAGTCTCTTTTAATAAACTAAATGGCATAATTGCACCACCCATATACAAGTTCTCTATCTTCTGTAGTCCTTTCTCATGCCATCTGCGCCAGAAACAAGGAGACTTCCCAATATGAACTGCTGGGTTATTCCAGATGGATGAATAACCTTGTTTGTAAGGGCAGATCCCTAACAGTTTATGTGCTCTGACCCATGCCCACTGTGAGTGTTGTAAGATTGGATTTTGCTGCATATCATCTATGGGCTTTTGTGATAAATACTGAATAATATGAAAAGGAGCTGATAAATACTTCTCCAGTTTAATCCATCCGAGAGCTGAATCCGGTGTTTTCCAATGCATGCATAACTTATTCATTTCGAATGCAATATTGTACAGCTCTAAATCTGGAAGTGCCAGCCCCCCAGTTGTTTTGGAAGCACAAAGCTTTCTGATCCCTATCCTTGGTTTCTTACCGTTCCATAGAAACGCTTTAATCAACCCATTATACTGTTTCCACCAGTTATTACTTATGGTTATGGGTATCATCATTGATATGTAATTAAATTGAGGGACTACAAGCATCTTGATTGTATTAATTTTCCCCAGTAATGTCAGATTTAGTGCTTTCCACTTTTCACAATTAACCTTGAGTTTTTGTATTAGTGGTTCGATATTAATAGATATGATGTTAGTCAAATCAGAGCCTGATTCCCAGATATTTCATCCCACTTTGCATCCATCTAAAATGAAATGGAGAGATAAAAGCCTGATAACATGTCCTTGATACTGGCATAGCCTCTGATTTACCCCAATTTATCTTGTATCCCGAGATCTGTGAAAACATTTCTATTATAGATAGAACTTTTGGGATTGTATCGGACGGGTCACTAACAAGAAGCATTATATCATCAGCATATAGGAAACTTTTATGTTCTTCTGTACCTTGTATAACTCCTCTGATATCACTCGCTGATCTAATTGCGGCCGCTAAAGGCTCTAAAAATAGTGTGAAGAGAAGAGGTCTAAGTGGATCTCCCTGTTTTGTCCCTCGTTCTAAATTAAAAAAAGGTGAGATCATTCCATTAGTTAATACTGCTGCCCTTGGATTCGAGTAAATGATCTTAACCCATTTAGCCAACCCCTCTCCAAACCCAAATGCCCTCAATGTATATTGAAGGAAGCTCCACTCTACCCTGTCAAACGCCTTGTGGGCGTCTAGTGATAAAGCGACTACAGGTATGTGAATATGTTTAACCCTGCCTGCAGAGTGAGGGTCCAACAGCTGATGGAAACGCTCAACTGAAATAGCGGACCCGTACCGGACTACGAGGCCCCTCCACCGAACCGTACCTGCCATGGNGTCAATGAGTTGGAGCTCATTCCATAAGAGTACACCTTTCTGGTTTAGGAGAGTCAGTCTGCAGGAGGCATCAGTTTGAGTCAGAGAGTTCAGAGAGGGGTCATGAAGGTTCACAGGAAGCAATGAAATCAATATCAGCTGAAGTGATTACAACTGATAGTTACAGTTTGTGAAAGCAGTCAGTTAACTCAGTCCTCATTTGAAACAGAAGGCTAAGATCACTAAGGTGTTTTAGAAACAACAGTAGTCTTTAGTGAAGGCTTTTTACTGATCTCTGATCAGTATTATTTCAACCCCAGCGTCAACAAAACCTCTACACGACCAGGATCTCTAAACTCCAGCTGCTGATTCAAGGTCTGACAGGATTTAGAAACTGTTTATAAATTCATGCTGAAATCTGAAAGTCACCAGACTGAGCTGAGACTTCTCCATGTGGGGATGTAGCTCAGTGGTAGAGCGCATGCTTTGCATGTATGAAGTCCTGGGTTCAATCCCCAGCATCTCCATGTCCCTGATAGATCAAGATCTACAGACTTTAGTCCTCTAAATGGACAGATAGTGGACCAATCCTGACCACCAATAAATGTTCAGCACATATTTAGTCAGGCAAAATACCAAATTCATTGCTCCTAACAGACTGCTTAAGTGTGTACATCCCTGCTATATTTGCACAGTTTCTATGCTCAAAAATATTGCACATCCCTCATAATAATAACCCTATTCAGGTTGATAGTTTGTGATGTATCTGAACTTGACTAAAGTGTTTACATCCTGATACATTTGCACAGTTTCTTATGCACAACCAGTTTTTCATTCACATCCCTCATAACAGTAACTGTATTCAGTTTGATAGTGCTGTGACTTTATCTGGTAATGACTCTTGATGATTGTACATTGTCTTACTAGTATCTCTGCTAGTATTATTACATATTTTTTGTGCCATGATATTTTTTGCTTTTAGTTTTATCTTTTACATTTATCTTTTTGTTCTTCTGTGAATTTTTTTTCTTTACTTGCCTGTAACATGCTGCTGGTGCACCTGAATTTCCCCACTGAGGGACAATAAAGGGCTTTTCTCTTCTATTCTATTCTCTTCTCTTCTCTTCTCTTCTCTTCTCTTCTCTTCTCTTCTCTTCTCTTCTCTTCTCTTCTCTTCTATTCTATTCTATCCTATCTTTGGTATCCGGGCCTCTCTCCACAATCAGCAGGTGGGTTCAGCTCATATTAACAGGTCCTAATTCTAACAGAGACATCACTGGTTTCTCAGCTCTTTACAGAAAGGACAGCAGCAAAGTGTCAGATCAGGACATGTTCAACCTGCTCACCAACTTCACAAGCTAGGAGCTGTTTTCACCATCCTTTCTCTTCTTCTAACTTTGGACCAGTGTGGAGGGATTTCTTTTTCCTCTGTTTTCCTCACAGGCTGGAGAAAATGTCCAAACTCTGCTTGGTCAGACGAGGACAACTTGACAAGACTTGTGTCTCTGCTAATGTCTAGTTTGTTTCTGCTGCTTCTGCTGAGTGAGACCAGAACAGTCAGCTCTCTGATGGTGGACCATCAACAACCTTTGCTGGATCTTTGATTTTCACCAACTCATCTGCTGAAGTTGGTCTTCAGCTAAACTTTGTCCCTGGTCCTTTTGGGGATTCCTGCTGACCTGTGCTGTGTTTGGACTCGACCTCTCTGGTGAAAGCGCACACATGGATGAAGGTTTGATTGATTGAGTCTAGTTTGATCATGGGTTGGTGTTGGTGATTGTTGCTCTTTTAATTCTATGGGGAAACCCCATTATCTAAGGAAAGACTGACACTCTGAACTAAAGGTTTAATTATATAAGGGTGAATTAATGTAACGTTTTAATGTCTAATGAGCAAACTGTCAGAGAGCACCACTCCAAAAGTGAAAGA
>SSNR01000825.1:9623-20586 GCA_006937965.1 Callopanchax toddi | reverse complement strand
TAACCCTTTGTTTGTGATTAAAAGGAAACATTCAAAAGTCCGGGTTAGCTTACTTTTGAATCATTCAGAGAGAAAAACTCTGCGGAGAAACGAGAAAAAGAAACTCCATTTACCTCTACTCATATGCTACGATTATAAAATCCATCTTTAAAAAGATATAACTTATATATAAGCTACTTACGTTCATTTTGTCTCCACAGCAAAGATTTCGGATAGAAAAACTTTCGGGCGCGCTTTATTGGCTACTACGGTCACGGGACTTCCGGGTCAAACGATCACTTCCGGTAATTGACGTCATGGAGGTTCATGCGACGTCATGGAGCTTCGTGCGCCATTTTGATGCAGCTGGGTGCCTCTCAGTTTTTTCCATCATCGTCATCATTGTCATCATCATCATCGTCATCATCATCATCATTGTCATCATTATCATTGTCATCGTCATGATCCTCATTGTCATCATCATCATAATTGTCATCATCGTCAACATCATCATCGTTATCAACATCATCATTATCATCATCGTCATCATTATCATTGTCGTCGTCATCATCATCGTCATTGTCATCCTCATCATCATTATCATCATTATTGTCATCATCATCATTGTCATCGTCGTCATCATCATCATTGTCATCCTCATCATCATCATTTTCATCGTCATCATCGTCATCATTATCTTCATCGTCATGATCATCATTGTCATCATCATCATCATTGTCATCATCGTCATCATCAGCAGCGTTATCGTCATCATCATCATCATTATCATCATCGTCATCATTATCATTGTCATCGTCATCATCATCGTCATCATCATCCTCATCATCATTATCGTCATCATCATCATTGTCATCGTCGTCATCATTGTCATCGTCATCCTCATCATCATCATTTTAATCTTCATCATCATCGTTATCATCATCATCGCCATCATTATTGTCATCGTCATCATCGTCATGTGATGATAATGAAGATAATGATAATCACGATGACAAAGATGAAGATAATGACGATGATGACGATGACAATAGTGATGACGATGACAATGAGGACAAGCATGATGACGATGATGATCACGATGATGATCACGATGACAATGACGAGGATGATGAGGAGGATGACGATGATGATGATGATGATAATGACGATGATGATCACGATAAGAATGATGATGATGACGATGATGACGATGATGATGATGACCATGACGATGATCATGACAATGATGACGACAATGATGATGACGATAAGAATGATGATGATGACAATGATGACGATGATGATGACGATGATGGCGATGATTATGATGATGATGAAGATGATGATGATGATAATGACGATGACAATGATGATCATGACGATGACGATGATGACGATAATTATGACGATGTCAATAATGATGATAATGATGATGATTATCACGATGACAATGATGATAATGATGACGATGATGATCACGATGACAATGATGACGATGATGACAATGATAATGATGACGATGATGATGATGACAATGATGATCATTACGATGATGATCATGACGATGATGATGAAGACGATGATGATGATGACGATGATGATGATGACGATAATGACGATGATGATGATGATGATGACAATAATGATCATGACGATGATGATGATGACAATGATGATCATGACGATGATGATGATGATGATGACGATGATAATGACGATGATGATGATTACGATGACAATGATGACCATGATGACAATGATGACCATGATGATGACGATGACGATGATGATGTCGATGATGATCATGACAATGATTACGATGATGATGATGACGACAATGATGATGACGATAATGATGATAATGATGACGATGATGATCACGATGACAATGATGACGATGATGACAATGATAATGATGACGATGATGATGATGACAATGATGATCATTACGATGATGATGATGACGATAATGATGACGATGTCAATAATGATGATAATGATGATGATTATCACGATGACAATGATGATGATGACGATGATGATCATGACAATGATTACGATGATGATGATGAGGATGACGATGATGATCATGACGATGATGATGATGATGATGACGATGATAATGACGATGATGATGATGACGATGACAATGATGACCATGATGATGACGATGATGATGACGATGACGATGATGATGTCGATGATGATCATGACAATGATTACGATGATGATGATGACGACAATGATGATGACGATAATGATGATAATGATGACGATGATGATCACGATGACAATGATGACGATGATGACAATGATAATGATGACGATGATGATGATGACAATGATGATCATTACGATGATGATGATGACGATAATGATGACGATGTCAATAATGATGATAATGATGATGATTATCACGATGACAATGATGATGATGACGATGATGATCATGACAATGATTACGATGATGATGATGAGGATGACGATGATTATGACGATGATGGTGATGATAATGATGATGATGATGATAATGATGATGATGAGGATGACGATAATGATGACGACAAGGATGATGATGACGATAATGACGATGATGATGATGACAATAATGATCATGACGATGATGTTGATGACAATGATGATCATGACGATGATGATGATGATGACGATAATGACGATGATGATGATGATGACAATAATGATCATGACGATGATGATGATGATGACAATGATGATCATGACGATGATGATGATGATGACGATGATGATGACGATGATAATGACGATGATGATGATTACGATGACAATGATGACCATGATGATGACGATGATGATGATGAAGACGATGATGATGATGACGACGATGATGATGATGATGACGATAATGACGATGATGATGATGACAATAATGATCATGACGATGATGTTGATGACAATGATGATCATGACGATGATGATGATGATGACGATAATGACGATGATGATGATGACAATAATGATCATGACGATGATGATGATGATGACAATAATGATCATGACGATGATGATCATGACAATGATTACGATGATGAGGATGACGATGATGAACATGACGACGATGATGATGATGATGATGACGACAATGATGATGATGATAATGATGACGATGATAATCACGATGAGAATGATGATGATGATGACAGTGATAATGATGACGATGATGATGATGACAATGATGATCATGACGATGATGTTGATGATGATGATGACAATGATGATCATGACGATGATGATGATGATGACGATGATGATAACGGAAATGACGATGATGATGATTACGATGACAATGATGACCATGATGATGACCATGATGATGAGGATGACGATGATGATGACGATTATGATCATGACAATGATTACGATGATGAGGATGACGATGATGAACATGACGATGATGATGATGACGATGATGATGAGGATGATGATGACGATGATGATCATGACAATGATTACGATGATGAGGATGACGATGATGAACATGACTATGATGATGATGATAATGATGACGATGATGATCACGATGAGAATGATGATGATGATGACAGTGATAATGATGACGATGATGATGATGACAATGATGATCATGACGATGATGTTGATGATGATGACGACAATGATGATCATGACGATGATGATGATGATGACGATGATGATGACGATAATGACGATGATGATGATTACGATGACAATGATGACCATGATGATGAGGATGTCGATGATGATGACGATTATGATCATGACAATGATTACGATGATGAGGATGACGATGATGAACATGACGATGATGACGATGATGATGATGATGACGACAATGATGATGATGACGACAATGATGATGACGATAATGATGATAATGATGACGATGATGATCACGATGACAATGATGATCATGACGATGATGATGACGATGATAATGACGATGATGATGATTACGATGACAATGATGACCATGATGATGATGATGATGATGAGGATGACGATGATGATCATGACAATGATTACGATGATGAGGATGACGATAATGAACATGACGATGATGATGATGATGACGACAATGATGATGACGATAATGATGATAATGATGACGATGATGATCACGATGACAATGATGATGATGATGATGATGATAATGATAATGATGACGATGATGATGATGACAATGATGATCATGACGATGATGACGACAATGACGATGATAATGACGATGACGATGATAATGACGATGATGATGATGATGACGATGATAATGATGATGATGATGATTACGATAACAATGATGATGATGATGAAAAGGATGAAGATGATGATGACGATGATGATCATGACAATGATTACGATGATGATGAGGAGGAGGATGACGATGATTATGACGATGATGGTGATGATAATGATGATGATGATGATAATGATGATGATGATGATGACGATAATGATGACGACAATGATGATGACGATAATGATGATAATGATGACGATGATGATCACGATGACAATGATGATGATGATGATGATGACAATGATAATGATGATGATAATGATGACGATGACAATAATGATCATGACTATGATGACGATCACGATGACAATGATGATCATGACGATGACGATAATGATGATGATGACAATGATGATCATGACGATGATGAAGACGATGATGATGATGATGATGACGATAATGATGATGACAATGATGATGACGATAATGATGATGACGATGATGATGATGACGATAATGATGATGATAATGATGATCATGACGATGATGACGATCACGATGACAATGATGATCATGACGATGATGATGATGACGATGATCATGACAATGATGACGACATTGACGATGATGATGACGATAAGAATGATGATGATGACAATGATGACGATGACGATGATGATAATGACCATGATGATGATGATAATGACGATGACAATGATGATCATGACGAAGATGATGATGATGATGACGATAATGATGACAATGTCAATAATGATGATAATGATGATGATTATCACGATGACAATGATGATGATGATGACGATGATGATCATGAGGATGATGAAGACGATGATGATGATGACGATGATGATGATGATGACGATAATGACGATGATGATGATGACAATGATGATCATGACGACGATGACGATGATGATGAAGACGATGATGATCATGACGATGATGATGATGATGACGACAATGATGATGACGATAATGATGATGACGATGATGATGATGACGATAATGACGATGACAATGATGATGACGATAATGATGATGACGATGATGATGATGACGATAATGACGATGACAATGATGATCATGACGATGATGACGATCACGATGACAATGATGATAATGACGATGATGATGATGACGATGATCATGACGATGATGACGACAATGACGATGATGATGACTATAAGAATGATGATGATGACAATGATGATAATGACGATGATGATAATGACGATGACAATGATGATCATGGCAATGATGATGATGACGATAATGATGATGATGTCAATAATGATGATAATGATGATGATTATCATGATGACAATGATGATGATGACGATGATGATCATGAGGATGATGAAGACGATGATGATGATGACGATGATGATGACGATGATGATGAGAATGACGATGATGATGACGACAATGATCATGACGATAATGATGATAATGATGACGATGATGATCACGATGACAATGATGATGATGATGACGATGATGATGACAATGATAATGATGTCGATGATGATGACAATGATGATCATGACGATGATGACGACAATGACGATGATGATAATGACGATGATGATGACGATGATAATGACGATGATGATGACGATGATAATGACGATGATGATGACGATGATAATGATTATGATGATGATGACAATGATGATGATGATGAAAAGGATGACGATGATGATGACGATGAGGATGACGATGATCATGACAATGATTACAATGATGAGGATGACGATGATGAACATGACGATGATGATGATGATGACGATGATGATGATGATGATGACAATGATGATGACGATAATGATGATAATGATGATGATGATGATGACGACAATGATGATGACCATAATGATGATAATGATGACGATGATGATCACGATGACAATGATGATGATGATGATGATGATGACAATGATAATGATAATGATAACGATGATGATGATGACAATGATGATCATGACGATGATGACGACAATGACGATGATGATAATGACGATGATGATGACGATGATAATGACGATGATGATGACGATGATAATGACGATGATGATGACGATGATGATGACGATGATGATGACGATGATGACGATGATGATTACGATGACAATGATGATGGTGATGAAAAGGATGAAGATGATGATGACGATGATGATCATGACATTGATTACGATGATGATGATGATGATGATGATGATGAGGATGACGATGATTATGACGATGATGGTGATGATAATGATGTTGATGATGATAATGATGATGATGACGATAATGATGACGACAATGATGATGACGATAATGATGACGATGATGATCACGATGACAATGATGATGATGATGATGATGACAATGATAATGATGATGATAATGATGATGATGACGATAATGATGATAATGATGATGATGTCGATGACAATGATGATGATGATGATCACAATGACAATGATGATGATGATGACGATGACAATGATAATGATGACGATGATGATCACGATGACAATGATGATGATGACGATGATGATTATGATGACGATGATGATGACGATGATGATAATGACAATGATGACGATGATGATGATGACGATGATGACAATGATAATGATGACGATGATGATGATGATGACGACAATGATGATGACGATAATGATGATAATGATGACGATGATGATCACGATGACAATGATGATGATGATGACGATGACAATGATGGTGATAGCTTTGTTTCCACTATCGGAACTTTGGGGTAATTTCTGTGAGGGTAAAGTGACCGGGACATTCCTGTGGCTCGGTCCTCTCCGCTGTTGTGTCTCCATTACAGCCCCCACCTTTCCGGAACTTTTGTAAGACGTCAGCATCGACGTCACTGACAAGCGTAAAGGCGCGAACAAACAAGGAAGTGGAGAATAATAAATAAATAAACAATGGATGAAGAAGCGATGGTTGCAGCGTATTTCGCTGTTTTTATCCATAGTGATGGGAGTGCTGAACAGAAGGATGAGTATACTTCATGACGAACTAATCCAACTTCGGAGACACGGTCATTTTGCAAGCTCCGACAACAACACACAGGTAATTTATCTCGGCGCGGTCTGCTTTCATCATTTTCCTTCATCCCACAACCAATCAGCACGAGTTAACCACATTTCCCACTCCGAGAATCTATCGGGCCGAACCGAGTACGTGCCCCTGATCAGGGACTCCGTTAGTCCCTGAAATGGCCCCGTAAAAGCCCCGACGGAGCGGCCTGATGAATTGGAGACACAAACAAGCCCCGAAGTTCTTGTAAAATTACCCTGAAATTCAGACAGTGGAAACGGGCCTGATGATGATGATGACGTACTTTATTGTGAGAATATTGGTTGTAAATTCAAACTCTCACACATTTAGGAAAAAGATTTCTCTCTTTAAGGAAATATTTAAAGCTTCAACCTGTGAATGATTTTAATGGTTTATGTTGTTTTTCTTTTTAAAAAAGATTTAAAATTATTTAAATTCTCTTTAGTTATTTAAGTTACTTTTTAAAAAGTACTTTGAACGTTTTTATTTGATTGGGTTTTTAGTTTACTATATAACATTTTTCTGCTTTTTAACTTAAATTTTTTGTTACTTTTCTTTTTAATTTGATTGATTAGTTTTTTAGTTTACATTTTTAAACATTTGTACTTTTTAACTTTTAAATTTCAGTTTTTCATTTAACATTTTTAAAATGTATTTTATTTTGGATTATTTTAAATCTTTGTACATTTTAACTTAAAGAAAGTCTTTTTTAATTTTATTTATTTATTTTTTTCATAGGTTTTCAGTTATACAAGTAATGCAAGTACAAGCAATGTAAATGGTATGAACAAAAGCAAATGATCTCAAAAGCAAACAGATTACCCACTCCCATTCCTGTAGGGAAACAAACTAGTGTAAAGAGTATAAGAATTAAATCAGCTAAAGAAAGTGAACATATATATGTATTATTTATGCGTACATACAGACAAGGGTAGATGTGGGAAAAATAGATGAATAAAACCAAATAAAAAATAAAATAAACAAACAGAAGTATAAAGTCTGCTCAGACATATTGCTAAAGCTTTGCAATGAATAGATTAGTTAGCATCATTCAGATAATTTTTTTAGACAAAGTGAACTAAACATGGCAAATAGTACCAGTGACACACACACAACACACAAGTACTCCCAAAGTTATACTCTTGTCAAATATAACATAAAAGGCTGCCACATTTTGTCAAAAGTCTCAGGGGTTAAACAAACGTTGTGTCGGATCTGCTCTAGTTGCAGATAGTTAATAACGGCTGACATCCAGATCTCAAAAGATGGCACCTCTTCACTCTTCCACAAAGATAAAATGTTTCTTTTAGCAATGACCATGCAATATTGTACTGGTTTTTTTTTTGGACATGGGTTAAGGTAGTGAGACGTCGGGATCCGCCCAATATAGCAGTGTATGGGTCTGGAATGATAACACAGCCATGGATCTTGGAGAGACATTTGAAAATACCTGACCAGAACTGGTTTAGTTTAGGGCAGGACCAGAAGAGATGACCGAGAGCTCCCTCTGCTGCTTTGCATTTTGGGCAGATTGGGGAGACAGAGGGATAAAAAGAGTGTAATTTAGTACAGGAATAGTGAAGTCTATGTGTTACTTTGAATTGGATGAGTTGATGCCTAGAGTTTATCGAGCAGCTATGGATAGCGGGGAGGCAGGAATCCCATTCAACAGCGCTGATTCCAATACCCAGATCTCTCTCCCAGGCCTCCCTTAGGTGCGAGGTGGGAGCAGGCTCAAGGGATGTAAAGATGTCAACAAAACGAGAGACAAGTTTTTTCGAGTGAGGAGCCTGATTTAGAAGGGTATGCAGATCCGTGGGGACAGGGAGTGTTTCAAAATTTGTCATGTTTTTTCGCGCATAATCTCTAATCTGGAGATAACGGAAGAAATGCGAGGGTGGAAGTGCGTATTTCCCCTGCAGTTGCTTGAAGGTAACAAAGGTTTTGTCAATGTAAAGGTTTGCCAAAGTGACTAGGCCTTTGCTTTTCCAGATTACAAAAGTATTATCACTCAAAGAGGGGGGAAAGGTGTGATTGTGACAGATGGGGGTGTACGATGAAAAATCAGGTAGATTATATGTTTTTTTAATTTGTCGCCAAATTTTCAGGGAGTTGGCAACTATGAGGCCGCAATTAGTGATAACTGTTGGAGGTTTGTTTATTGAAAAAAGAAGAGCTGGGAGAGAGCTTCAGGGAAGGTCCTGTTCAATTGCAAGCCATGCAGGGGTGGAGTCTGTAACATTACCTGGGTATGCATCTTGCCAATACATCAAGGCCCTGCAATTCGCAGCCCAGTAGTAATGTACAAAATTAGGCAGAGGTTTTGTAATATGTTTTTTAGAAATGCGGTGTGCTTTGAAACCTCAAATGAAAGGGAAAATTATAGAATTTAAAAGCTTAAAAAAGGTTATGGGTATGAATATAGGTAAATTTTGAAAAAGATAGAGGAATCTGGGAAGAGCCATCATTTTGATGGCGTTTACATGTCCTATCATGGATAAAGGCCTATTCATACTCCACGAGAAGAAAGAATTTTGTTCTCGCTGGGGGGCTGCGAGAACAAAATGACGTCATTTTGTTCTCAACAGCAGAGTTTTTGCTGCAGGTAGATGGACATGTCTCACCATCGAGTCCCCAATAATCAGAGCGGACTGAGCTGTACCAGGACTGGGACGATCTGAGCTCAGCTGGCTTTGGACTGCAGTCTCCAGCGGAGGATGAACAGTTCTAGGCTGAGGGGCTCCATCAGGCTGGAGCTGAGGCTCAGCCTCATTCAAAATCAAATTGCAGGTTTCTGGATGAGCGGCGCCAGAACGCCTTTGAATGACTGCCTCTAAGAGCAGCCTGCGGCGGTCCAATGAGGATTTGGACCCCTGCTGTGTTCAGGTGTGGATGTTTTGGTCAGGTAGACGAGACGCTGCTCCAGGAGGTGACGGCAGCGCAGCGCCAACAGCTGCTGGCGGCTCCACCATCTCGTCAGGCGGAAAGTTCAAAACTTCATTTGATAGAGACGAAAAGGGATTGAAGAGTTCCAAATGAGGTGGTTCCGTTTCCGACCTTTGCGAGTCACCTCAGACCAGGACGGAGCAGAAGAACCAGATTGGCCCGGAGTAGACGTGAGGACCCGGTTCTTGGGCCTCGCTCCCGCCCGAGTCCACTCCTCATCCAGCTGGATCGGGAACATCCTCAGGGATCGGTAGAGATTTAGCGCGGAGCTGAGCCGCCTCAGTAGGAACAGAACTGAGGTATATGGCCGCCTCAACAGGAGCGTTCCCAATGTCCGGATTTCCGCGCCCGACCCCACCAGCAGGGGGCGCATGCTTTTTGGTCAAGCGGTAACAGCAGGAAGCAGCTCTCAGATCACAAGTGGTCCCAGTGGTCCAGTCCAGCTCAAAGTTACAGGTCCACTGAGGATTAAAACACCTGGTGTTGAAGTCCAGCTGCAGCCAGGTCTACTTCAGGCGTTTTCAGACCAGTGTGGGTTCAGCTCGGTTCGGTACTCGTATGGAGCCGACTCCTCTCAGACCTGCTACCAACTGGACCTGGTGGTGCTGTCAGCGTGAGTGAAGTTGGCGGACACAGAACCCGTTCCCAACTGCGCGCCTTACGTATATTTTACGGTAATTTCCC